>OY740790.1:3971583-4020726 GCA_963514005.1 Raja brachyura | reverse complement strand
CATGCAGGGTGCAACGACACCACATTCAAATGCAGTTTCATACTATTTCATGCAGGGTGCAACGCCACCACATTCAAATGCAGTTTCATACCATTTCATGCAGGGTGTAAGCCATCACATTCAAATGCAGTTTCATACTATTTCAAGCAGGGTGAAACCACCATAAAAACCACCAAAAAACCACACAAAACACCACACTCACAGTTCAGTAGACATTCAGTGTGTTCAGTTGATTCACAGCTCAGACAGAGTCGTGACCTCTCCCTCCCCCATCATGCAGAGACTGAGCCGCACCCACACTTCCGGGTTTTATCATCCCTCCCACTCCCACCGGAAAAGGTGTGGCCTTCATGGCGTGATTGACAGGAGAGAGATTCTCACCATTTTTTAAACACTAATAACACTTTTGTTTTTCATTGATGGGAAGAATCCTCTGCACCTGATGAGAGGAGGGGGACTGAGTAAGATGGCCAAAAATCACAGGTGTAAGTGGTAGCGTTTTATCTAAAATCAATATAGTGCAAACAGGAAGTTGTCAAGTTTAGACAAACAACCATTTGCAGGCAGTGCCTTTTCACTTCAACCCAAACCCCCCAAACAACCATTTGCAGGCAGTGCCTTTTTTACTTCAAACCAACCATATTTTCATTTTCAAACCATATTAAGGGCACTCACAGTTGAGTAGACATGTGTTCCGTGCTATTCAGAGCTCAGAGAGACGTGACCCTCTGGCTTCCTCCATCTTGCAGAGACTGAGTGACGCACACCACTTCCGGGTTTTATAGTCCCTCCCCCTCCCACCAGCAGGAGCAGCAGAGAGAATGGCAAATTTAAAAAAAAAACATTAATATCTCTCTGATTTTTCATTCATGGGAAATATCCTCTGGTCCAGTCTGGTGGAGGGGGCTCTGAGCGAGGTGGTGCTAAATATGACGGCCGTAAGTGGTAGCATTCTCTCGGAATCAAATCGCAGTGCGTGAAAAGCGGTCAAGATCTTGCGTTTAGTGATATAGATATATGTACGTACAATATATATAAATGTATAATATATAAATATATCTAGACGTATATAATGCATAAATATATATATATAAATATATAATGTTTATATTTTTCAAACATTGTCTTGATTCCCACTTTACACACTCATTCATGCTCCTCCATTTTGAATTCTTTAGTCTGCTACCAATATTAGTGAGGATGCACGGAGCATTATTCAGTTTTGGTCGCCATTCTGCAGGAAAGATGCCACGGAGCTTGAAAGAGTGCAGGGAAGATTAACAAGGATGATACCAAGCGATTCCTTGGAGGTCTCACAACACATTGTAATCAAATCTGAGTCAAATAAATCGGAAAGAGTTCATGTGACTGATTTAACAATTGCAATTGCAACTTGCTGTGTTATTTTGCATTAGTTCTCAATGGCCATTTTAAGGGGAGGGTAACTAGTCTGCCGGGAGCAGGCATAGGGCCGAATGGTCCCGTTCATAAATATTCCTTGGTGTTCCGTCAGGCAGCTTGAAGTACAAACTTTCAGCTCTTGAATCTGGATGGAAAGGCACTTTACGTTCTGTCATTACAGTATTGTCCCATGTTGTGATGTGCAGAGGCACCAAATAAAAGCTTAGATAAACACAAAATGCTGGAGTAACTCATCTCTGGAGAGAAGGAATGGGTGACGTTTCGGGACAAGACCCTTCTTCATACTGAGAGTCAGGGGAGAGGGAAAAATAGAAATATGGAAGGGTAAGGTGTGAAAACAGTTCAGAGGGGGACAATGTTCAAGGAAAATGTAGAATGGGTCATTGTTAGCTGACAACAAGGCATCCAATCAGGAAAATTAATCAGGAGGACAGCGAAACTAGTCGGAGAACTGGGACGGGAGGGGACAGAGAAAGAGGGAAAGCAAGGGTTACTTGAAATTAGCGGAATCAATGTTCATACCGCTGGGGTGTAAGCTGCCCAAACGAAATATGATGCGCTGTTCCTCCAGCTTGCGCTGGCCTCACTCTGACAATGGAGGAGGCTCAGGCCAGGACAGAGAGCTCAGTGTGGGAATGGGAGGGGGAGTTGGGCCTCTCAACCTGTTTCATTCTCTGCCAGTGTTGATAACGAGGTCATATGCATAGAGGGGAGAGTTCTGCTATTAAGGCCCCATTGTCGGGCTTGTTTTTATTGTAATGTTGCTGAAGCCTAATCTTATTGAGGCATGTGCACATGTATTCATTGGGGATTAACTGCACCAAATCCAACAATGGTGCCCTTGATGTGGTGAATGTCCCGCAGCAGATCACAGGAAGACAAGCTAGCAGATTTTAACAGTGGATGAGAAGTACTTCATGTGCAGGGTATTGTTTTCCCCAACCATGCCATCGTTCCAATCATCTGCTTATCAAACCCCCTCTCTTGTGTCCACCTGCCATATTTTGTCCTGCTCCTCCCTCTGTTTCAGCTTTCTCCCCTCCCCCCCCCCCCCCCCCCCCATTCTCCCTGCAATCAGTCTGAACATGGTCCCAACCAGAAACGTCCCCCATCCATGTGTAGCATGGAACTGCAGATGCTGGTTCTTACCGAAATTAGACACTAAATCCTGGAGTAAAGTCTAAAGAAAGGTTCTAAAGAAACGTCACCTATTCCTTTTCTCCAAAGATACTGCCTGGCCCGCTGAGTTACACCAGCATTTAGTGTCTTATCTACATCAGCTGTCCATGTTCTCCTGAGATGCTGCCTGACCCGCTGAGTTACTTGAGCACTCTATGAAACGTCACCTCTCCATGTTCTCCACAGATGCTGCCTGACCCGCTGAGTTACTCCAGCACTCTATGAAACGTCACCTATCCATGTTCTCCACAGATGCTGCCCTGACCCGCTGAGTTACTCCAGCACTCTGTGAAACGTCACCTATCCATGTTCCCCACAGATGCTGCCTGACCCACTGAGTTACTCCAGCACTCTATGTAACGTCACCTATCCATGTTCTCCACAGATGCTGCCTGACCCGCTGAGTTACTCCAGCACTTAGTGTCCTTCCGTGTAAACCAGCATCAGCAGTTCCTAGTTTCTACAGGTTATTTTTTCCATGGGGGGTGGAGCCGACAGGAAAGAGAGTGGATCTTATGGTGACATGGTCCATATGATCTACACTAGTGTCAAATGCCTAAAGGTATGGAGTGTGCAGAGCAATTTGCCAGTATATGTATTTGTCCCTCATTAACCATGTTGCTTCCTCTTCCTGATAACAAGGGGTATAGGTTATCATTGTTACGTGTATCGACGTTCAGGGAATTGATTTTGTTGGTGTGTTATCCAGTCACTGATTTTGTGTCATCTGCAAACTTCCTAAACAGGCCATGTACCTTCTCATCCAAATCATTGATGTAGATGACAAACAGTAACGGGCCCAGCACCGAACCCTGAGGCACGCCACTCGTCACAGGCCTCCAGTCTGAGAAGCAACCCTTCCACCATCACCCTCTGCTTCCTTCCATGGAGCCAATTTGCTATCCATTCAACTACCTCTCCTTGAATCCCAATGGGATCAAGGAGAGGTAGTTCTCCGCATGGTAGATTGCTCTGGGGGAGGGGGGTGTGTGGGGGAGAGGGGGTATGTGGGGGGGGGAGGGTGTGTGGGGAAGGGGGTGTGGGGGAAAGGTGGGTGTTGGGGAGAGGGGGTATGTGGGGGGGGAAGGGGATGTGGTGGGGAGGGGTACGTGGGGGAGGTGTGGGTGTGGAGGAGGTGTGTCTGCGCCCGCGGAACGCAGCCCACACTCCCCCCCCCCCCCCCCCCCCCCCCCACCTTCAGCTTTATTCTCGCCAATCCGCATGGGAAATGATCTGAATTAATTTTGCAGTATGTTGCTACAAAGATAATCTGTATTCCCAGAGGGCTTAACTCTCAAAGAAAGCAGGGGCTCTTTGTGATATCGCACAGGACAAATGAGGCAGGATGACAGATAATCAGTCATCTGAATTGTACATTCCTCCATGTCATCAGTTCAGTGCTAATGCCCACAATGTGGCATAGGCTGGATAAATGAGCAGTTTCAATGGGGGATGCTTTCACTGATCCATCCATGACTGGAGGGGATATGGTGTATGAAGAAAGATCCCCGCACATTCCTTCTCCCCAGTGATGCTGCCTGTCCCGCTGAGTTACTCCAGAATTCTGTGTGGTGTTTAGCGAGCAGAATACATGTTTAGAGATACCCTTTGGCCGCCAAGTCAATGCCAACCAGCGATCTTCCAAACAGTAGTTCTACCTTTAGATTTAGAGATATAGAGTGGAAACAGGATTTCAGCCCACTGAGTCCGTGCCAACCAGCGATCATTCATACACTATTTATACATTTAGACTTTAGAGGTATAGAGCGGAAATAGGCCATTTGGCCCACCAAGTCCACGCAGACCAACGATCACCCCGTACACTAGCACTATCCTATACACTTGGGACAATTTACAATTTTTACTTAAGCCAGTCAACCTACAAACCTGGTAGACACAAAATGCTGAAGAAACTCAGCGGATGAGGCACCATCTATGGGGAGAAGGTATTGGCTTCCTCAGACTGAAGATGGGTCTTGACCCGAAGCGTCGCCAATTCCTTCTCTCCATAGATGCTGCCTCGCCCGCTGAGTTTCTTCAGCATTTTGCATCTACCTTTAATTTCACCACCATCTTTCTTAAACCTATAAACCTGTGCGCCTTTGGAGTGTGGGAGGAAACCGGAGCACCCGGAGACAACCCACTGTGCCACGGGGAGAACGTACAAACTGCGTAGTCGAAGCATGGATTAATTTGTAATTTTTCTTTAGGATCAGAAGAATCATGGACTGTGTCTGCAACCAAGGTAAACGTGCGTTCATCCTGGCCATCGTAGACTCCGACTCTACCGTGGTGTACTACCAACTTACCGATGGCTTTGTCGTGCCAGAACCACCGCAGGGCACCGAGGAGGCAGACGGCAAACACTGTAAAAAGAAACGGAGGAGGTTTCAGAGATGACCCGTCTTCACCTTGTCACAACCCATTCCGATGATCCTTGTCCCAAACCATGTGTTCAGACTCTCCTATTTCCAGAGTCGCCAAGAGGTAAATCCTTATTGCCGGTGTTCAACGAAGAAAGACACAATATACTAGAGTAACTCAGCGGGACCGGCAGCATCTCTGGAGAGAAGGAATGGGTGACGTTTTGGGTCGCCACCCTTCTGCAGACTCTATATATGGACTGCCTCCATATTGTCCTTTTATACTGCAGAGTAAAACCGAACCCATGGTTTTGTCGGGTTTAATCAGTGGCTTCCGACTAAGATGATTGCTTGACTTTAAATCACATTTATATGGCACAAAAAGCTGGAGTAACTCAGCGGGTCAGACAGCATCCCTGGAGAAAGTAATAGGCCCATTGATTTAATAAGTACAGTAAACTTGCTGCATTGAACCTTGGCGGGGTGGGGGGGTGGTGTCTGTTATTGCCGATTGTCCGATATATCCGAGTGAGGGGGGGGGGGGGGGTAAAGTTTAGCCCCAGGCCGGTTGGGAAGAAGCACGGTCATCGGGGGGAGGTGGGATTATACATACAATTATACAATTATTTATTGTCATTTGAACCTCAAATTAACTTCAAGCAAAATTTGGTTTCTGCAGTCATACAACAAGAAAAGAACCAAGACACACACCAACACAATTTACACAAATATCCATCACAGTGAATCTCCTTCTCACTATGATGGAAGGCAAAGTCTTGTCTCTCCCCTGTACTTTATTCTTCTCCCGATGTTAAAGCCCCCGGCGGGCGATGGCAAGTCCCGCGGACGTTGAAGCCGCACTGGACGATGTAAGGCCCCGGGGAATTTCCAGGCTGGGGTGCCACTGATCCCACATGCGGTGCGCCAGGGACGGGCCCGGTAGTCACGCCACCTTCATGCTGCTCCCTCTCTCCCTCCACTCCCACAAGCAGAAGCTCCCGCAACGTGGCGTCATGTTGGGTAACTAGTGGAAGTGAGGGTGGTGCAACGGGAGCCTCGGTCCGTTATCACCAAAATCCACTATAGAGGTCCATTACTGTGACTGTTTACTGTTCTTGTTCAAATTATAAATTCTATTTATTGTAAAAATAGTAGTTTAGAGATACAGTGCGGAAATAGGCCCTTCGGCCCACCGAGTCCGCGCCGACCATCAATCCCAGCTCACTAACGCTATCCTACAGGCACTGGGGACAATTGACAGTTGCGCCAAGCCAATTAACCTACACACCTGCACGTCTTTGGGGTGTGGGAGGAAGCTGAAGATCTCGGGGAAAGCCCACGCAGGTCACGGGGAAAAACATACAAACTCCATATCGTCGTCAGGATGGAACCCGGGCCTCCGGCGCTGCAGACACTGTAGAGCCCCTGTCCCACTTTCCCAAGTTACTCACGAATTCTCCCCTTGATTCAAACTCGGAGATGCCAGCCGTAGGAACCCGGGGCTATTTTCAACATTTTTCAACGTGCTGAAAAAAACGTCCCGACTTACCCGATGCCCCGGGGCTAGAACATGATGAATGTGCATGGCATAAAGCAGCAGGAGATAGAGTTAAAATGATGCTGGAAATACTGAGCAGGTTAGACAGTATCTGTGGACAGAAAATGTGTAAAGTGGATGACCTTTTGTTTTTCTCTCTCCACGACGTCTGCCTGACCTGTTGAGCATTTCAAGTATTTTGTGTTTTTGTTTCAGATTTGCAGCAGTTATGCTGTTGGTTTCTCCACAGAAGGCAGTGGAGGCCAATTTCTTGGATGTTTTCAAGAGAGAGGTAGATTTAGCTCTTAGGGCTATCGCAATCAAGGGAAATGGAGAAAAGGGCAGGAACGGTGTAATGATTTTGGATGATCAGCCATGATCATATTGAATGGCTCGAAGGGCCGAATGGCCTACTCCTGCAGCTATGTTCTTTTAAATGCTTAGTTTAGAGGTACTGAGCAGAATTAGGCCCTTCGACCCACCGAGTCCGCGCCGACCCACCGATCCCCGCACATTAACACTATCCTACACACACTAGGGACGATTTATATTTATACCAAGCCAATTCACCGACAAACCTGGTAGACGTAAAATGCTGGAGTAACTCTGGAGAGAAGGAATGGGTGACATTTCGGGTCGAGACCCTCATTCTACTGTCGATTTAAACCAGCATCTGCAGTTCTTTCCCACACGACCTACAAAGCAGTACATCTCCAGAGAATGTCTTTAAAGGCAGCAACTCTCCAGCTGTGCCACAGTGCCGCACCTTCTGGATGGGCAAAGGCAAATCGGCTAAGTATATGTATCCTGCTGACATGCATGAGTGCCACTCAGATCTGATGTTCTCCAAGGCCGGGCGAGGAGAGGAAAGGAGAGGGATGTATGTCGGTTAGCGAGAACTGCTCCAGAACGTGGAACGCCTGGGCCAAACGGATTTCGGAATTGTCCCCACCAACGGCAGCACCCGCGTGTGTAACATATGCCAAAATAATGTCACTGTGCAGTTGAATTTGTGACACATAATGCACTATTGAACTCTCCATCCCTGAGACACAAGGAACTGCAGGTGCTGGAATCTTAAGCAAAACACAAAGTGCTGGTGGAACTCAGCGGGTCAGGCAGCATCTGTGGGGGGAATGGACAGGATCTGTGTAGGCGAGACAGAATCTGAGTTTGAGTTTAGCTTATTGTCATGTGTACCGAGGTACAGTGAAAAGCTTTTGTTGTGTGCTATCCAGTCAGCGGGAAGACAATACACGATTACTTTTGAGCCATACACAGTGTACAGATACATGATAAAGGGGATAACATGGACAGCGTTTAGTGCAAGGTAAAGAAGGGACGACAGGTAATGTTTCGGGTTGGGACCCTTCTTCCAAAATGTCATCTGGCCATTCCCTCCACAGATGCTGCCTGGCCTACTGAGTTCCTCCAGCATTTTGTGTTTTACATCTGTGATTCCCTGCGTAAATCATGGTCGGCCATCCTTGACACCGTTCAAAGAGCAAGGTGAGCATAACACAAGTGAATATTAACAATATTAAAGTACCCACTGCTGAATAGATTTATCCAAAGGTTAAAGGGCAAGAGTATTTAATTGTAATATGAACTGACAACAGACTCTCACTTGCAGCAGCCAAACAGGCCAAAGAAGGAATGGGTGACGTTTCGGGTCGAGAGTAAAGAAGGGTCTCGACCCGAATCGTCACCCATTCCTTCTCTCCAGAGATGCTGCCTGAACCACTGTGTTACTCCAGCGTTTTGTGTCTTTATGTTTGGTTTAAACCAGCATGTGCAGTTCATTCCTGCACGAGGAACTGCAGATGCTGGTTTCTACCGAAGATAGACACAAATGCGGGTGTGCATTCAGGCAGTCTGAAGAAGGGTTCCAACCTGAAACATCACCTAATCTTCTCCAGAAATGCTGCATGGCCCGCTGAGCTACACACACCTGTAAACATGACGGATTCCCATTAGGAGCGGCTGGACTTTGGAACAATGGGATCAGAATCCTTCAACTACAAAATAAAAACAATGCGGCTGTGCCCATTTGTGATGAGTTGGGTTTAGTTTAGAAATACAGCATGGAAACAGGCCCTTCAGCCCATTGAGTATGCACTGACCAGGAGCCCCCATACACTAGCACTATCCTACACACACTAGGGACAATTTACAATCTTTGCCGAAGCCAATTAACCTACAAACCTGTTTAAGAAGGACCCGCAGATACTGGTAAAATCGAAGATAAACACAAAATGCTGGAGAAACTCAGCGGGACAGGCAGCATCTATGGAGAGAAGGAATTGGTCGGATGCCAAGGGAGGGGGCAGGACAAAGAACCCCCACTAGTCCCTCTGTCTCCATCCACTTTCTTTATCCTGCCCCCTCCCGTCAAGAGTCTGAAGAAGGGTCTCGACCTGAAACGTCACCAATTCCTTCTTTCCATTGATGCTGCCTCGCCCGCTGAGTTTCTCTAGCATTTTGTGTCAACCTACAAACCTGCAGGGCTTTGGAGTGCGGGAGGAAACCGGAGCAAACCGCCCCGGGTCACAGGGAGAAGGTACAAACTCCGAACAGACAGCACCCGTGGTCAGGATTGAACCCGGGTCTCCGGCGCTGTGAGGCAGCAACTTTCCCACTGTGCCATCCCCGGTGTCCCAACGTGCCACCATGGGTTAGTTGCTGTAGAAAGGAACTGACCTCTATCAATTATTTGCATACAGGGCAGACGAAGTGTGAAATAGAAACTAAAAAGAAAAGAAAATAATTGACAGTCTGCAAAGTCCAACCCAAAAGGCACAATGGAATACAAGTTCCACACACACGCACCCCTGGCATTGTTTTACTGTGGTTCACTTGTATTCTTGTATTCACTGGAACTTGATTCACTGGAGTTTAGAAGGATGAGGGGAGATCTTATAGAAACATATAACATTATAAAAGGACTGGACAAGCTAGATGCAGGAAAAATGTTCCCAATGTTGGGCGAGTCCAGAACCAGGGGCCGCAGTCTTAGAATAAAGGGGAGGCCATTTAAGACTGAGGTGAGAAAAAACTTTTTCTCCCAGAGAGTTGTGAATTTGTGGAATTCTCTGCCACAGAGGGCAGTGGAGGCCAAGTCACTGGATGGATTTAAGAGAGAGTTGGATGGAGCTCTAGGGACTAGTGGAGTCAAGGGATATGGGGAGAAGGCAGGCACGGGTTATTGATAAGGAACGATCAGCCATGATCACAATGAATGGCGGTGCTGGCTCAAAGGGCCGAATGGCCTCCTCCTGCACCTATTTTCTATGGTTAGTGTTGTAGGGGTCTCTTTCGTTTCCCGCAAAAGGGATTCCCCTAGGTTCTATACCTCGGAATTATGGTGGGATATGATAAAAGGTTGAATTGACCAGAGTGTGCTGATGAGAGAAAACAGAAACCAAGATGGACTCAAAGCAAGTCTAAATTTACAGGCTTTATTAAACAATGAGAAATCGAATCTCACCAACACTACATAATACGTGGCTAAACTTATGCTTTAAACTAAGACTATGGAAGGAAACCTATCGGGCACGTCGTAAAACTTACTTTAACAATATTTTACTCCCCTTTCCCCTTATTTACTCAACCTCCTATCCTATTTCGGGAATTTCTCCAAGTCACCAGGATACTCACAGCAAAGTTGATGCAGGCTCACGAGCTGTCCAGTAGAGCAGAAAGAGAGCAGGAAGAGCCGAAAAGAGCAGAGCAGAGCAGGAAGAGCCAAAAAAGAGCAGAGAGCAAGTTCTGGCTGGTTCCTGTTTTATACCTGAGATTCCTTTGAACCGCCCAGGTGGTCCTCTAGATAAAAGGACTTCTTTTGATGTTTCCCAGTTTCGATCTGGCATGAACAATAGGCTTCCGATGATAAGGGGTTTGCTGATGTCATGATCCCTCAGCCTGATCGTTATCCCATCCCCTGGATGGGCTCCTATTGTCTCGATGGATGGGTCATCCACGATGGTGATTGTGCTTGTTGCTGGCTTGTTTACCATCGTCTGCTGAGGCTTGGTTCCTTCCTTTGTGTATCCAAGAAAATCTCGTTATCTCCGTCTCAGCCTTTGTTCACACCGTTGTGTGATGTCCAAGTCCACGGACCAGACGGTTTGAAACTTGAAACTGAGTCTTTCTGTGGATTGCGGGTTTTTCCGTTGCAGCCAGCAAATCTGTCTTTTTAAAATGTCCATGTCCTTATTCAAGTTCTTCCATAATTTTGGAGGATTTGCCCCAATAACTTACAGTGTGCACACCACCATAAAACATTTAATGGCAATTTACTGGCCCACAATAATAAAGCTGCACTTTTCTGACATGCTTTATAAGATAACTATCTCTAATTTGGATGAAGAGCACCTCATATTTCACTTGGCCAGTTTACAACCCAACGGCATAAATATTGATTTCTCTAATTTCCAGTAATCCCGCATTCCCCCCTCACCCTCCCCCACCCTATTCATCCTACTAGTTCCACTGTGCACATCCCTGTGTCCCTTCGTTATACCTCTTCCCCAGCCAACAATGGGCCATTATGGGCTCCACCCATCCCTGGTCATCTGTTGCCGGCCCTGTTTTGTTCTGGCCTTTTCCTACCTCCAGTTCCCTCCCCTCTACTTTCAGCCTGAAGAAGGGTCCCGATCCGAGACGTCACCCGCCCCTTTTCTCCAGAGATGCTGCCTGACCCGCTGAGTTACTCCAGCACTCTGTGAAATTGTTAGAAAATGGTACGTTTGCGACCAAGATATGACACCCAGTTACTGACGATGCAATGGTTGGCCATCTTCCATGTTTCAAATGTTGGCCTCGCTGTCACCGTCCGTCCGGAAAAGGACGCAAGCTTCCGGTGACAATCAGCGGGAGCCGTCACTTGTCACAGTAGATGATGGTGGTGGCAGAATTAGCTCGGGATACCTCCAGTTTCGAGCCCCGCGGACGTGGATGCATCTGCTATGGGGCCCTTGTAACCCAGCCCATCACATTTAAAGAGTTATCAGTGGGAAGATGAAATTGGATGTTTCTTAGCAGAATAATAACCTGATCATGTGGAATCGGGTTTCCAATGAATTTTTCATTCCCCACAGTCATGTCTCCCAGGGGTTGGCACAGCGGTGGAGTTGCTGCCTTACAGCGCCAGAGACCAGGGTTCAATCTTAACTACAGGTGCTGACTTGTGGAGTTTGTACGTTCTCCCTGTGACCGCGTGGGTTTTCTCCGGGTGCTCCGGTTTCCTCCCACGCTCCAAAGACGTTCAGGTTTGTAGGTTAATTGGCTTGGTATAAATGTAAAAATTGTCCCTAGTGTGCGGGGATCGCTGGTCGGCACGGCCTCTGTGGGCTGAAGGGCCTGTTTCCGCGCAGTATCTCTAAATTAAACTAAACTAGTGGTTAGGGGGATAGTGTGGTGGTGCCTGGTAGTGTGGCTACTGCAGCTGCATTGAGCAAACTTTCCACAAACTATTTACTGACTGGAACTGTTGTCGGCATTGGTTATTTAAAAAAAAACCCACTCATGTTACCAAAAACAGGTTTGATACTGCAGTCTTTCTATATTTGAGGTGAATGACAGATGCTGTGAGTTACAAGCTATTCCTGAAGCTAGGGTTACACAAAAAGCTGGAGAAACTCAGCGGGTGCAGCAGCATCTAAGGAGCGAAGGAGATAGGCGACGTTTCGGGTCGAGACCCTTCTTCAGACTGGTCAGGGATCAGGGAAACGAGAGATATAAACAGTGATGTGGAGAGATAAAGAACAATGAATGAAAGATATGCAAAAAAGTATTGATGATAAAGGAAACAGGCCATTGTAAGCTGTTTGTGGTGTGAAAATGAGAAGCTAGTGCGACTGGGGGGGGGGGGAGATGGAGAAGGATTGTCAGGGCCCGAGGGCTGAGGGAGAGGTGGGGAGGGGAGGGGGCAGTCTGGGTTAACAGAATTGAGAAAATTCAATGTTTAAGCCCAGAGGATGCAGACTCCCCAAGCGGAATATGAGGAGCTGTTCCTCCAACTTGCGGTGTTGCTCACTCTGGCCGTGGAGGAGGCCCAGGACCGAGAGGTCGGATACGGAATGGGAGGGGGAGTTGAAGTGCTGAGTCACCGGGAGGTCGGGTTGGTTATTGCGGACCGAGCGGAGGTGTTCGGCGAAACGATCGCCCAGCCTCCGCTTGGTCTCACCGATGTAGATCAGCTGGCATCTGGAGCAACGGATGCAGTAGATGAGGTTGGAGGAGGTGCAGGTGAACCTCTGTCGGACTTGGAATGACTGCATTCCTGAAGCTATATGTCTGGGGATGAAATACTGAGAAAAAGTCCTCTTTTCCAAAGGCTTGGAAATAGTTTAGTTTTAGAGATACAGCGTGGAAACAGGCCCTTCGGCCCACCGAGTCCGCACCGGCCAGCGATCCCCGCACATTAACACTACCCTACACACACTAGGGACAATTTTACATTTATACTAAGCCAACTAACCAACATACCTGAACGTCTTTGGAGTGTGGGAGGAAACCGGAGCACCCGGAGAAAACCCATGTGGTCACGGGGAGAACGCACAAACTCCGTACAGACAGCACCCGTAGTCGGGATTGAACCTGGCTACTGATATTGCTACTGATATTTAAAGGTGTATGTGTGTTTTGAGATTAAGTGAATGAATGAACATGCTAATCCAGAAAGTACAAATATAATATATAATAATAATGATGTAGAATAATAAAATAATATGGACATTAGTTTATTTAGTTAGTTTAGTGTACCGAGGTACAGTGAAAAGCTTTTGTTGCGTGCTCACCAGTTTGCAGAAAGACAATACATGATTACAATCGAGCCGTCCACAGTGTACAGATACATGATAAGGGAATAACGTTTAGTGCAAGGTAGAGCCAGCAAAGTCTGATCAAGGATAGTCCGAGGGTCACCAATGAGGTAGATAGTAGTTCAGCACTGCGCTCTGGTTGTGGTAGGATGGTTCAGTTGCCTGATAACAGCTGGGAAGAAACTGTCCCTGAATCTGGAGGTGTGCGTTTTCACAATAATAAAAACATCTGAAGATAGACATGCTGGAGTCAAGGAAAATGTTGAATAGATCATTGTCAGCTAAGGGAATGTGACAACAACGCACACACAGATCCCGCCATGCACAGCGGTGGAATCCAGGAATGCAGTCCGTCTTTTTCACCCTTTATAGTGTCTAAAACTTTTATTTTGGAGGTCTAATCTTTTTAAGTGGGGGGGGGGGGGGGTGGGGAAGGGGGAAACTGTATTAATCCCAGTCCTACCTGGTCGGAGATGCGGTTTCCTCCGAATCGCATCATCGTCCTCTCCGTGCGGCCTACCATCGAGCTGGAGCGGCGTTTCCTGCCGGGACTACAGCTTCGGCAGCGGCACAGCACTGGGACGCCAACACGGAGCGGGCGATGCCTTACCGGGTCGCCGTGCGGTATGTGCTGTGACCGCCGTCTCCAACGTCGAGGAGCTGTGGGTGCGGGCATCCAGCGCTCAACGGGTGGCGCCGGATTTATGAGATGATGTTCCTCCAACCAGCGCGGCCTGAGGACTTTGGGTGCCGCGGTCTCCGGGGAGGAAGCAGCCACTCCAGACATTTCCAAGCCGCTGAGGAGTGTTCACTCAATGCCGGAGTTTCCAGCTTCCCGGCAAGTGGGCCTGAAAAGATCGGACTGGCTGAGGAGGCCACAAATAGGCCCCACCTCAGGTGGACTATGAGGAGGAGGAGGATTGGACTTTTTGATGCCTTCCCTCACAGTGCGGGGGACGATTCATGTTGATTCCTATAGTATATTGTGTCTTTTTTTCTTTTTTATTTAATATGGTTGTATGGAAATCTAATTTCTTCCCTGTAAAGCACTTTGGCTTCAACGTGATTTGATTTAGAAAGTGCTATATAAATAAAAATTACTTACTCACTTACAAAGATAACATTTAATCAAAAACTTCCATGTCTCTCTTGAGTCAGTTGTAGAAATGTTTTATTGGCCCGCGGTGAATTCAAGACAGAGTTTGAAAAATTTAATTCAGCAGCTCAGAAATCACCTCTCCGTTAAAGTTCCAATATACAAGGAAATCATTAACTTCCTGGGAAAAAATATCAGCATCTGAGTTGGCCCCGGGCACAAAAACTCACAAGTCAATGACAAAGATGCCTTTCACACGCACACGGACCAACATGCACAATCAGCATCCAATACGCCCTCTTGTGGGCACATGCTTTTCCACCCTGTTGATAGATTTGAAGACATTGCATGTTACACTACAATTTTCAAAAGCACCGAGACTGGAGGTATGTTCCTGGAGGAGTATATCCCTGGATTCCACCGCTGTGCATGGTAAGACCTATGAGATGAAATGTCACCAATCATTGAATCTGAAGAGGGGGTCTCAACCCGAAACGCCACCCATTCCTTTTCTCCGGAGGTTCTGCCTGACCCGCTCAGTGACACCAGCTTTTTGTGTCCATCTGTTGACCAAAACTTAGTTTTGTTTAGTTTTAGTTTAGAGATACATCGTGACAACAGGCCCTTCGGCCCACCAAGTCCACGATCACCCCTAGATAGACACAAAGGATAGACACAGTGCAGTGTAGGTTCACAAGATTGATCCCTGGGATGGCGGGACTGTCATATGAGGAAAGATTGAAAAGACTAGGATTGTATTCACTGGAGTTTAGAAGGATGAGGGGGGATCTTATAGA
Source organism: Raja brachyura (assembly GCA_963514005.1). The sequence goes on along the minus strand of OY740790.1, from coordinate 4,005,508 downwards.
AACATACAAAATTATAAAAGGACTGGACAGGATAGATGCTGGAAAAATGGTCCCAATGTTGGGCGAGTCCAGAACCAGGGGCCACAGTCTTAGAATAAAGGGGAGGCCATTTAGGACTGATGTGAGAAAAAACCTTTTCACCAGAGAGTTGTGAATTTGTGGAACTCCCTGCCACAGAGGGCAGTGGAGGTCAAATCATTGGGTGGATTTAAGAAAGAGTTAGATAGAGCTCTAGGGGCTTGGGGAATCAAGGGATATAGGGAGAAGGCAGGCACGGGTTATTGATTGGGGACGATCAGCCATGATCACAATGAATGGTGGTGCTGGCTTGAAGGGCCGAGTGGCCTCCTCCTGCACCAATTGTTTATGTTTCTATGTAAAATGCTGGAGTAATTCAACGGGATAGGCAGCATCTTGGTGGAATCGCATGTAGATAGGGTGGTAAAGAAAGCTTTTGGTGTGCTGGCCTTTACAGCAGAAGTGGTGGAGGCAGGATTGATTGTAACATTTAAAAGTAAAGTGGATGGGTATATGGACGGGAAGGGAATGGAGGGGTATGGTCTGAGTGCAGGTAGATGGGACTAGGGGAAAATAAATGGTTGGCACGGACTGGAAGGGCCGAGAAGGCCTGTTTCCGTGCTGTAATTGTTATATGGTTATCTTGGGAGAGAAGGAATGGGCGATGTTTTGGAACAAGACTCTTCTTCAGAATACACCTACACTAGTTCTTCTGTACATTGTCCCCAGTGTTCAGGATAGAACTAGAGTTCCTGCATGCCTTTGGAGTGTGAGAGGTAATCGAGGTGCCCAGAGAAAACTCACGCAGTCACAGGGAGGATGTGCGAACTCCACACATACAGCACCCGTAGTCAGGATCGAACCCGGGTCACTGGCGCTCTGAGGCAGCAACTCCACCACTGCCCCACCGTGCTGTCCCTTCTCACTCCCATCCCAGCCGTCAGACTGAGGCCAAACACAAATTGGAGGAACAGCACCGCATATTTCACTTGTGCAGCTTACACCCCAGCGGTATGATTATTCATTTCTTCAAGCAACCCTTGCATCCCCTCTCTCTCTGTCCGTCCCCCACCCTAGTCGTTGTACTAGTTTCACTGTTGTCCTGTGTGTATAACATTATGCCCCAGCCCACAACCAACAATGGACCATTGTGGGCTCAACCTTTCCTTTATCATCGTTACTTTTCTGCGCACCTTTCATTAATTTGTTCTGTATCTCTCTACATCACCGTCTATATCTCTGAAGAAGGGTCTCGACCCGAAACGCCACCTATTCCTTTTCTCCAGACATGCTGCCTGACCCGCTGAGTTACTCTAACTTTGTGTGTCTATCTTCACATTAAACCAGCATCTGCGGTTCCTTCTGACACACATATATATATATGTATTAGACTGAGTGGGACCTGTTGAGTTCCATGTTCACACGGGAGGACTGGTCCCCCATCGCAATATTCCACCTCTCCACCAATTCCAATATTGGTGGCCAGTGGGGGGGGCTTTCTGGAGTGCTAGTATGGGTGTTGTGGGCTGAAGGGACTGGTTTCCAGAGGGCTAGTATGGACATTGTGGGCCATTGTGAGCTCAGTCACTCAATCGTGTTGTGCTGGCAGCTCACTCACTCACGGCTGGTGGCTGGCAGTTGCATCATGGCTATTCATTGAAATTCCATTTCAAGCAGGGTGCAAGGCCACCAAATTCAAGTGCAGTTTCTTACCACTTCAAGCAGGGTGCAAGGCCACTAAAGACAGCGAGTCATGATCTCTCCCTCGTCCATCTTGCAGAGACTGAGCCACGCCCACACTTCTGGGTTTTATAGTCCCTCCCCCTCCCACCAGAAAGGGGCGTGGCCTTCATGGCGTGATTGACAGGAGAGAGAATCTCAACATTTTTTAAACACTAATAACTGTTTTATGTTTCATCGATGGAAAAATCCTTGGCACCTGATGAGCGGAGGGGGACTCTGAGTAAGATGGCCAAACATCACAGCCGTACGTGGTAGCTTTTTATCTAAAATCAATATAAAACGCAAACAGGAAGTGGTCAAGATTAAACTTTTAATTATATAGAAGGCAAGGCAACTTTAATTGAGCAAGGCAACTTTAATTGGGCAAGGCAGCTTTAATTAGGCAATGCGACTTTAATTAGGCAAGGCAACTTTAATTAGGCAAGGCAACTTTAATTAGGCAAGGCAACTTTAATTAGGCAAGGCAGCTTTAATTAGGCAACACAGCTTTCACATTTCCAAACCAAAGGCAACACAGCTTTAGCATTTCCAAACTATATTTTCAAACCACAATAAGGGCACTGACAGGTCTGTAAAACCATTCACAGTTAGTAGACATGTGTTCAGTGTTATTCACAGCTCAGACTGAGAGATGTGACCCTCTCACTACCCCATCTTGCAGAGACTGACTGAGGCACTCAACACATCTGGGTTTTATAGTCCCTCCGGAAGGGGCGTGGCCTTCAGAAGAGAGAATCTCAACATTTTATAAACACTAATAACTCTTTTATTTTTCATCGATGGGCAAAACCCTCTTGCCTGCGCAGCGGAGGGGGACTCTGAGTAAGATGGCCAAAAATCACAGCCGTAAGTGGCAGCGTTTTTTTGTAAAATCAATATAGAGTACAACAGGAAGTGGTCAAGATCAGACTTTTAGTAATATAGATATATATATACACACACACTGAAGTATTTTTTCTCGTTTATTATATTGTTAACGGAGTACTATGTTTACATATTCTGTTGTGCTGCTGCAAGTAAGAATGTCATTGTTCTGTCCAGGACATAATGGCAATAAAACGCTCTTGATTTGGCTCTAGATTCAGGAACGGTTAGTTCCCAACTGTAATCAGGCAACTGAACTGCCCTCTCACCAACGACAGAGCGGTCCTGACTCCTCATCGGCCCCATTTAAGCATCTTTAATCGGACTTTGTCCTGCTCTTAACATTAAAGTATCTCCTTGCCCTGCATCTTTGTGGAGGCCTTGATTCTAATCACATATAGTCTTTTTGCCGACTGGATAGCACGCAACAGCATTGTTTTAACTGTACCTCGGTACACGTGACAATAATAAACCAAACTAAACCCTTCAGTCCCAAATTTCTTATGCAGTTAGCCTGATACCTGCACTGTAGGAGTAGACAGCAGGTGCTGCCTCACAATGCCAGAGACCCGGGTTCGATCCTGACTACGGCTGCTATCTGTTTTTAAACGCGTCATATTCAGAGACATTTAAAGCTCCAGGGAAGGATATTGCCGGCAACAACTTGTCTAACGGCCATCGGGGGCGACACAGTGGCGCGTTGGTGCGGAGTTTGTACGGTTTCCCATGGACCGCGTGGGTTTTCTCTGGGTGCTGTGGCTTCCTCCCACACTGCAAAGACCAGCAGATTAGTTGCCTTCTGTAAACTGTAGTTTGTCCCTAGTGTGTGTACGATCGCTAGTCGGCGCGCACTTGGTGGGCTGAAGGGCCTGTTTCTGTGCTAAACTCAACTAAAACTATCGACATTTCCTTCCCCCATCACAACCTCTGTTTCCAACTGCATCCCTGTTCTGGTTTGGTGTTGGATACTGGAATGGGCTGATCAAAACCTTAATAATATGTTTTCCCACAAATAAACATAGAAACATAGAAAATAGGTGCAGGAGGAGGCCATTCGGCCCATTGAGCCAGCAACGCCATTCATTGTGATCATGGCTGATCATCCCCAATCAATAACCCGTGCCTGCCTTCTCCCCATATCCCTTGACTCCACCAGCCCCTAGAGCTCTATCCAACTCTCTCTTAAATCCATCCAGTGATTTGGCCTCCACTGCCCTCTGTGGCAGAGAATTCCACAAATTCACAACTCTCTGGGTGAAAACGTTTTTTCTCACCTCAATCTTAAATGGCCTCCCCTTTATTCTAAGACTGTGGCCTCTGGTTCTGGACTCGCCCAACATTGGGAACATTTTTCCTGCATCTAGCTTGTCCAGTCCTTTTATAATTTTATATGTTTCTATAAGATCCCACCTCATCCTTCTAAACTCCAGTGAATACAAGCCTAGTCTTTTCAATCTTTCCTCATATGATAGTCCCGCCATGCCAGGGATCAATCTCGTGAACCTACGCTGCACTGCCTCAATCACGAGGATCTAACCTGGGTCTCTGGCACTGTAAGGCAGCAAATCAGCAGCTGCACAATCTTCTCATTAAGTTGTACAGGGCAGAAACAGGCCCTTCATCCCACCTTGTTCATGCTGACCTTTTATGCACATGTACACTAATCCCATTAGACTCCATTATGTCTCTTACCTTTTAAAATGTCACATTTCCCTGTAATTTAACCTCCGTTGCATTCAATTAAATGAGTGGTAGACAAAAATGCTGGAGAAACTCAGCGGGTGCGGCAGCATCTGTGGAGCGAAGGAATAGGTGACGTTTCGGGTCGAGACCCTTCTTCAGACTGTAAATGAGTGATCGCTATCATTCAGGTATTGCCCCCTGGTGGTGAGTCATTGGCTATGCTCCTCTGTCCACAGATGCTGCCCAACCTGCTGAGTATTTCGCAATGTTACAAAATTTTGAGATTTTAAAAATCAAGTCTGCAATTTATCCCATCAGATAAAGCATAAAAATAAGTTTAATTTGACACCTAATTCACTTTCATATCTTCAGTATTAAAAAAGTTATGGCCATTTTCATACTCAGGAATTAGCATCTTGTTCCCTATTGCTTTTCCATTGACTTAACTCAAAAGTTGTGATCCAGGACAGTCAAAAGCCCATAACTTCCTTAAAAATTAAGAGAGCTGAAAGAAATTTTCAGTTATTATAGATTGAAGTATTCTGAAACAAATATGAAACAATACTTGGATGACCTGAAATTAAAGCATATAATTAGTCAGTTACCCAATTGTAGCCAATTACAAAATTCAATTACTAGATCTAAACATCTATCCATTTCTTAAGAAAAAATTTAAAAAAAATTCAAGCCTAAGTGTCCAATTAACAGTCACACAATAATTCACAATAAAACATGATTTTTAAATCTAATTGTCATTAATTTATAGGCCAAATTGAAGGAATTCAGTGTTTAATGCCTGTAAATTAATGGGCATTTTAAACAGCTTGCGAATGGGATTTTATGGAACCCGATGTTTTGGAACGTTGCGGTTGCGGTGAATTTAAACCCAATATCGGCAGGAAAAATACTGCCGGTTCGTATGGGGACTAAATCACCGTTTTGCAACATGAAATATTGATTAAAGTCCCCTAAAAAAGCAAGTTTATATGTAAAAATAAACAGCTTTCACTTACCTGTCCCCTACGTAAAATCCGTCCCCGTTGTCAGCGTTCACGGCATTAGGAGCTCATTTTTATTTTACTGCAGTGAAGAAGTAGTCGGGCTATTTATTTTAAAAAACGGACTTACCGGCAGTCGGAACGCATCTCCAGAAATAGATCGCAATCCGACAACAGAAAGCTCCGGATGGCAAGGGGAAAACCGCAATTTAACCCGCCCCCCCCCCCCTTAAAGGCGCCAAAGTCGCGCACACGGCCAGCGGCAGAACTGCAGCACCGCTGAAGGTAAGTTTTGTAACGTACCTACAACATTCCCTTCTTATCAGATGTCAAGCATCTGTAATGGATTCTTTTTAAGCTCGCTTCCACTCTAACTGATCAATGATAGCCCTGGATACGGCAAGGGTACAGGTCTGAGGACCCTGAACTCTTCTTAACCAAACAAAGTGTAGCTAAGATATCATTCTGACCTCCAAAGCTTGTGTGCCTTGTAACCCATCCCCTCCCCTGACGTTTTGACTAACATGCTCACATAGTTATAAAGCCGTTGGGCACAGAAACTGCCCCATTGAGCCTGTGCACTATCTAACCCCCCTGCTTACACTAAGCCATGGGTCTCCTCCATTGCCAGTGTGAAGCCAGATGCAAACTGAAAAAACAGCACCTCCTCAAGTAACTTCAAGTAACCCTTGCTTTCCCTCTCTCTCCATCCCTCCCCCACACTAGTTCTCCCACTAGTTTCACTGTCCTCCTGATTAAATATTACTGAGTGTATGCCTCATTGTCACCTTCCCCTCAGCTAACAATGAACCATTCTAGGGTACACAAAAAGCTGGAGAAACTCAGCGGGTGCAGCAGCATCTAAGGAGCGAAGGAGATAGGCGACGTTTCGGGTCGAGACCCTTCTTCAGACTGGTCAGGGATCAGGGAAACGAGAGATATAGACGGTGATGTGGAGAGATAAAGAACAATGAATGAAAGATATGCAAAAAAGTATCGATGATAAAGGAAACAGGCCATTGTAAGCTGTTTGTAGTGTGAAAATGAGAAGCTAGTGCGACTTGGGTGGGGGAGAGATAGAGAGAGAAGGAATGCCAGGGCCCGAGGGCTGAGGGAGAGGTGGGAAGGGGGAGGAGGCAGTCAGGGTTAACAGAATTGAGAAAATTCAATGTTTAAGCCCAGAGGATGGAGACTCCCCAAGCGGAATATGAGGTGCTGTTCCTCCAACTTGCGGTGTTGCTCACTCTGGCCGTGGAGGAGGCCCAGGACCGAGAGGTCGGATATGGAATGGGAGGGGGAATTGAAGTGCTGAGCCACCGGGAGGTCAGGTTGGTTATTGCGGGCCGAGTGGCGGTAGAATGAACCATTCTACACTTCCTTATCATTATCTGCTTTGATGTTGTTGTCACACCTTAGCCTTCCATATCTCTAGACTCCCTCTCCCCTGACTCAGTCTGGAGAAGGGTCTTGACCCGAAACGTCACCAATTCCTTCTCTCCAGAGATGCTACCTTACCTGGACTCACATCCACTGAGTTACTCCAGCATTTTGTGTCTTTCTTCAGTGTAAACCAGCATCTGCAGCTCCTTCCGATGCACCTCACATTCTCTTGGGTACCAAAGGTATGAACATTGAATTCTCCATTTTTAGCTAACCACAAACCCTCTCCTAGCAATGTTACAAAATTTTGAGATTTAAAAAATCAAGTCTGCAATTTATCCCATCAGATAAAGCATAAAAAGAAGTTTAATTTGACACCTAATTTACGTTCATATCTTCAGTATTAAGAAAGTTATGGCCATTTTCATACTCGGAAATTAGCATCTTGCTTCCCATTGCCTTTCAATTGACTTAACTCAAAAGCTGTGATCTGGAAAAGTTAAAAGCCCATAACTTTCTTAAAAATTAAGAGAACTCAATGAAATTTTCAGTTATTATAGATTGAAGCATTCTGAAACAAATATGAAACAATCTTACTTGGATGACCTGAAATTAAAGCATATAATTAGTTAGTTATCTAATTGTAGCTAATTACAAAATTCAATGAGTAGATCTAAACATCTATCCATTTCTTAAGAAAAGATAAACTTTTATTAAATTGCCTAAGTGTCCAAATAACATTCACACAATAATCCACAATATAACATAATTTTTAAATCTCATTTTCATGAATTTCTGGGCCAAATGGAAGGAATTTAGTGTTTGATTCCTGTAAATTAATGGCCATTTAAATCAACTAGCGAGTGGGTTTTAGTGGAATGCGGTGGATTGGAACGTTGCGGTTAGCAGGGAAGTCGGGAGGAAAAATATTGTTTGTTCATACATTTTTTGGGACCCCATTTCGCAACATGAAAATGTGATTAAAGCCTCCCTAAAAACCAACTTTTAATATAAAAATAAACTATTTACCTTTTTTTCTCCCCTACGCAAAATCCTTCCCGTTGTCGACGCTCACGGCTTTTGAAGGTAATTTTTAAATTACTCTAGTTAATAAATAATTTAGAGTAATTTAAAAATACCTTCATTCATGAAATGTTGGAGCGATTTTTCTTCCGCAACAAAATCGCCCGACAATCATCGATTTTCCATGTCTGTTGAAAAACGGCACTTTAAGCCCGCCCCCCTCTGAAAGGCGCCAAAGTCGCGCACACGGGGAGCGGCAGAACTGCAGCGCTGCTCAAGGTAAGTTTTGCAACATACCTACCTCTCCCTTCTTCTTCGACAGCCCCCAAACTCCCCCACCCCCTCCCCCCTGTGCCTCACCTGGACTCATACCCATACCTCCATCAGGACGTGGAAACAGGCCCTTCGGCCCACCGAATCCATGCCGACCGATGATCACCCTTACCCTTGTTCTATCCTACATGTTAGGGACAAATTACCAAAGCCAATTAACCTACAAGCCTGCACTTGTTTGGAGTGTGGGAGGAAAGCGAATCGCTCGGGGAAGCCCACTCGGCCATGGGGTAAAGTACAAACCCGTGTTTAGGGTCCCTGGTGCTCTAAAGCAGTGACACTACCACTGCGCCACCATGCCACTCTACTCACTGTGAAGAAACAAAGAACTGCAGATGCTGGTTTACAACAAAAGACACAAAGTGCTGGAGTAACTCAGCAGGTCAGGCAACGTTCCTGGAGAATATGGATAGGTGACGTTTCGGGTCAGAATCATTCTTCAGAAATCATAGTGCAACTGAAGGCAAGGTCCATAGAAGATCATAGTCGTTAAGGTTAGTGTTGTCCATTGTTCAAGGGCCTGATGGTCACTGAGAAGAAGCTATTCTTGTACCTTGTGGCCACGGTTTTCAGGCTCCTGTACCTTTTTAGTTTCGTTTAGTTTAGTTTAGAGATGCAGCACGGAAACAGGCCCTTCGGCCCACCGGGTCCGTGCCGACCAGCGATCCCCGCACATTAACACTATCCTACACCCACTAGGGACAATTTTTACATTTACCAAGCCAATTAACCGACAAACCCGTACATCTTTGGAGTGTGGGAGGGAACCGAAGATCTTGGGGAAAACCCACGCAGGTCACGGGGGGAACGTACAAACTCCGTACAGACAGCACCCGTAGTCGGGATCGAACCCGGGTCTCCGGCACTGTAAGACAGCAACTCTACCGCTGCGCCACCGTGACCGCGAGGGTAGGGGGGGGAAATAAGAGCGTGGCCAGGGTGGTGTGTGTCTTTGATGCTATTGGCTGCCTTTTTGAGGCAGAGCGTTCTCTAGATCCATTCAGTGACGGGGAGGTCAGTTCCCAGTGATGGACGGGGCAGTGTTTACCCCTCTCGGTCATCTTCTTTGTTCCTGGGCATTCGAGTTGCTGAACCAGGCCTGACCCTACCAGTCAATATGCTGGCAACCATACACCTGCAGAAGTTCGATGGTACAGTTTGATGGGCCTGTCCCACTTGGCGACACTCGGCAACATTGACTGATCACCGAAACAGTCGTGGCGTGACATGGCGTGACAATGTATTGACGCGCGGTGTTTCCTCAAGTGTCACAACATTTTTTTTGTCGGCGAAAAAATCGCCAAGTGGGACAGGCCCTTAACGACCTACCAAATCTCCTCAATCTTCTAAGGAGGAAGGGAAATATGTGAAAAAACACGAGACTTCATTTGAATAAGAAAGAAATATTATTCCCCCATCATGTATCTATACACTGCAAATGGCTGGATTGTAATCATGTATGGTCTTGCCACTGACACCACAACAGCTTTTCGCCGTACCTCAGTACATGTGACAATAAACTAAGGTGAGCTGAACTGATGCTTTGTGTATCTCCAAGAAATATCAGGCAACTTGGGAGCATCCTTGGACAATACAGCTCACCCCCTCCAACCTGAGGAGCAGCTTCAGCAACAGACTGGTTCCACCAAGGTGCAGCACAGAACGCCACAGGAGATCCTTCGTCCCTGTGGCTATCAAACTGTACAACTCCTCGCCTTCTGTTGTGGGGTAGACTGACTCCACCACATCAGAAAGATCAGAAAAAGCTGGAGTGACTCAGCGGGACAGGTAGCATCTGTGGAGAGAGGGAATGGGTGACGTTTCGGGTCGAGACCCTTCGTCAGACTAAAGAATTGTGTTCCTTGCGACATGAGTTAAGGGCCTGTCCCACCAGCATCCGACTCCATGCGGCAAGCGCGACCAAACCGGCAGCGAGGGCCGCGTGGAGGTCGGGTGATCCCCTGTACAAGGCCGTTCCCACCAGCATGTGCCTGCATGCAGCAAGCGCGACCAAACCAGGCAGCGGGGGCCGTGCTGAGGTCAGGTGATCCCCTGTACAGGGCCGTTCCCACCAGCAAGCGCCTGCATGCGGCAAGCGCGACCAAACCGGCAGCGAGGGCCGCGTGGAGGTCGGGTGAGTGGCGCAACACGGCGCAAAGTGAGGCGAACTTGGAGCGAAGTCATAAAGGTAAGTTCACCAGGACAGAGAGGGGCACACAGAGAGGGGCACAGAGGCACACACACACACAGGGCCACGGAGCCACACACACATAGAGGGTCACGGAGGCACCTACAGAGAGGGTTACGGAGGCACGACGTCGAGGCGGTGTGTAATGCGTCGAGGCGACTGCGAGCCGACAAGCCATTGCCGGGCGGAATTTTTGAACAAAGTCGGTTTTTCGAACCCCTGCGCGATGTCGGGACGAACTCCGCACAATTCCGCGCGGCTCCGGCGATCGAAGTGGGACCGGCCCCGCAACGCCGGACGGCTCAAGCGACCACGTTAGGTCGCGCTCATCGCATGGAGTTGCATGCTGGTGGGACAGGCCCTTTACATGTCGTCTTTGCTTTGAACGGCAGAGGGCACTGTTGCTGCACAATTCACAACATGACTTCACTGAGAGCAGAGAGTTGTGTGGCAAGGAACTGCAGATGCTGGTTTGCACCAAAGATCCACACAAAATGCTGGAGGAACTCAGCGGGTCGGGCAGCATCTCTGGTGAGAAGGAATGGGTGACATTACAGCTCGAGACCCTTCTTCATGTGAGTCTTAGGAGAGGGAAGCTGGAGGTATGGAAAGGTTCAGACCCAAGTGCAGACTTGGCGATCGTTTCGCCCAACACCTCCGTTCACTCCGCCTAACCCTACCTGATCTCCTGGCTGCTCAACACTTTGACTCCTCCTCCCTATCTCACACTGACCTTATGAGCTGGGCCTCCTCCATAGTGTCATGGAGTGATACAGTGGGGAAACAGGCCCTTCGGCCCAACTCGCCCACACCGGCCAACAATGTCCCTGCTACATTAGTCCCACTTGCCAGCGCTTGGCCCATGTCCCTCCAAACCTGTCCTATCCATGTGCCTGTCTAAGCTAACGTAAATGCAATTGACTTGTTGCCCCCGGAATATTTGTTTGATTTGTTCTGTTAATGTTCCAGCAGAAGAGACGGTTCATTACTGAAAACTTTACTGTTAATTATGTTCCAGTAATTACTCCTTTTGAGAGTCTGAAGAAGGGTCTCGACCCGAAACGTCGCCTATCTCCTTCGCTCCTTAGATGCTGCTGCACCCGCTGAGTTTCTCCAGCCTTTTGTGTAACCCTCGATTCTCCAGCATCTGCCGTTCCTTCTTTAACTCTCCTTTTGAGGTCTTCATTAATCTGGTAGAGATGTCCCCGACAATCCCACGTTACTGGGGAGAAGGCGGGAGAATGGGGTTGAGAGGGAGAGATGATTGAATGGCAGAGTGCACTTGATGGGCCGAATGGCCTAATCCTGCGCCCACCACTGATGACCTTTTGAACTTACTGTGGTATATAAAGATGATGATGAGAATCAAACGGATGACTCCTGGAGGCCAGGCTAATGGCTTCTGGATTGATAGTGATGGATTGCTGGAGGATCCAGATGGAGGCGACGGCTGGAGGCCCTGCAGCAGCCTGGGGCTCGCCTGGATCAGACGGCAGTCCAGGAGACTGAGGGTGCGGCCTGGAGCGGTGTGGAGCGGTGGAGCAGCGGCGGAGGACACCAGGGCTACGCTTGGCCAGGTCAACCCTGCATCGCTGCCAGAACACCAGGCATTGAAAGCAACTCGGACGTTGAAAATGGCTCCAAAACCTGACAACTCTTGTATGTGGTCTCGGTAGACTAGTTCTATAGGTTTGTACTTAATCTGGGATTGTTCTTATTACAGATACAGCGCAGAAACAGGCCCACCGGCCCACCGAGTTCGCACTGACCAACGATCACCCCTGTACACTAGAACTACCCTACACACACTAAAGACAATTTACAATTGTACCAAAGCCAACTAACCTACAAATGTGGACGACAGGCAGCATGACTGGAGGGAAGGAATGGGTGACGTTTCGTTTCGAGACCCTTCTTCAGACTGCTCCTACACTAGTTCTATCCTTTAATTTTAAAGTGGAAACTTTAACTTTTCTATGTGGGGGAGGGGGGCAGGGTAAGGGGGAAACTAACTCCCAGTCGCTTCCTGGCGGGGGCGCGACTATTTCTCCGAGTCGCGTCCTCACCCCCCCCCACCTCGCGGCCTACCTCCTGGATCGGAGCGGCCTTTCCTGCCGGGGACCGGGAACCGGATCAGAGCCGCAACATCGACGGCGCAGCGCTGGAGTCACCACGGAGCGGGCGATACCTACCTGGATCGCCAGAGCTTTGGGCCGCTGCTCCAACATCGTGGAGCTCTGGTTGGGAGAGCTCCCAACGCAGGCGGCGCTGAACTCCATGGAGTTCTGGGGCCCTTTGCCGAGGGCCTCCAGTGTTGAATCTCCACCCGGCGCGGCCTGCGGACTTTGGGAGCCGCGGACTCCGGTAGGAGGGGGCCGACTCAGCCCCGACCCGACGTCGGACTTACATCACCCCGGGGAGCGGGCCTGAACATCGGGCCGCCCGGAGCTGTATCTGTATCTGTATCCTAAGCACCAGGGACAATTCACCTACAAACCTGCATGGCTTTGGAGTGCGGGAGGAAATCGGAGCTGCCGGAGAAAACCCACGTGGTCACAGGGAGAACGTGCAAACTCCGTACAGACAGCAAACATAGCCAGCATCAAACCCAGGTCTTTGGCGCTGTTAGGCAGCAACTCTAGTGCTGCACCACTCATTATGTATAGAAATACTTTACTGAGCTGTTTGATAAAAATCATTTCACTGTACCCCTGTACATGTGATAATAACGAACCAATGAGCAGTGAATAAGTCACATGTGGAACTAACGTGGCACCAGAGTCCATTCATAGGGAACCAGTTTAGATTGAGCCTTATACCATCATCTGATACAGTTCACGGTACCTTCGCTTGGCATCTCGGTGGAGGAGTGCAGAAGGGAACTGCAGATGCTAGTTTAGATAGATAGACAGACACAAAATGCTGGAGTAACTCAGCGGGTCAGGCAGCATCTCTGGAGAGAAGGAATGGGTGACATTTCTGGTCGAGGCCCTTCTTCAGACTGAGAGTCAGGGGGAGAGGGAGACGCGGAGATAAGGAAGGGTAAGGTGTGAAAACGAGGGAACAATGGGTGGAACAATTTACGGCCACCGAACATCTCGTCGAACAGGGCCGATGGCATCAGTCCTAAAACACACAGGGCTTCCGCTGTTCATATGCGGGTTCTGGCAAAGACTGGAGCAAAGTCTACAGCCAGTGGCAATTTGTACCAGGGTGGAAACCTATCCAGTTTCTGGCCTGGACAGACTCTATTTTTTTTCAGCATGCTGTCTGGAAAAAGTTCAAATACAAACCAGACAGCAAAAGCCTTTTATATTCCGCAAGCAGGCAGCAGGTGTGCAGAGTTTAGTCAGGTATTGACAGCCACGTTTACTGTGAACATATCTCATTAGCAGGACAAGCATTAAAGTCCTCCTCAATCTTTCTTGCAGTGGAGAAGGCAGCCATTCAGCCCATTGCCCAGAGTAGGAGAATCGAGGACCGGAGCCTGTTGGTAGCCTGTTGGTAACAACTTTGGTAGCCTGTTGTAGTGTACCAGGATGTAGTGTACCTGGACTTTCAGAAAGCATTTGTAAAAGTCCCACATCGGAGATTAGTGGACAAAATTGGGGCACATGGTATTGGGGGTAGAGTGCTGACATGGATAGAGAAGTGGTTCGCAGACAGGAAACAAAGAGTAGGGATTAACGGGTCCCTTTCAGAATGGCAGGCAGTGACTAGTGGGGTACCGCAAGGCTCGGTGCTGGGACCGCAGCTATTTACAATATACATCAATGATTTGGATGAAGGGATTCAAAGTAACATTAGCACATTTGCAGATGACACAAAGCTGGGTGGCAGTGTGAACTGTGAGGAGGATGCTATGAGAATGCAGGGTGACTTGGACAGGTTGGGGGAGTGGGCAGATGCATGGCAGATGAAGTTTAATGCGGATAAATGTGAGGTTATCCACTTTGGTAGTAAAAACAGGGAGGCAGATTACTATCTAAATGGCGTCAAGTTGGGAAAAGAGGAAGTACAATGGGGATCTGGGGGTCCTTGTTCGTCAGTCTATGAAAGTAAGCATGCAGGTACAGCCGGAAGTGAAGAAAGCGAATGGCATGTTGGCCTTTATAACAAGAGGAATCGAATATAGGAGCAAAGAGGTCCTTATGCAGTTGTACAGGGCCCTAGTGAGACCACACCTGGAGTATTGTGTGCAGTTTTGGCCCCCTAATTTGAGGAAGGACATTCTTGCTATTGAGGGAGTGCAGCGTAGGTTTACAAGATTAATTCCCGGGATGGCGGGACTGTCATATGCTGAGAGAATGAAGCAGCTGAGCTTGTACACTCTGGAGTTTAGAAGGATGAGAGGCAAACTCATTGAAACATATAAGATTGTTAAGGGTTTGGACACGCTGGAGGCAGGAAACACGTTCCCAATGTTGGGGGAGTCCAGAACCAGGGGCCACAGTTTAAGAATAAGGAGTAAGCCATTTAGAACGGAGATGAGGAAACACTTTTTCTCACAGAGAGTGGTGAGTCTGTGGAATTCTCTGCCTCAGAGGGCGGTGGAGGCAGGTTCTCTGGATGCTTTCAAGAGAGAGCTAGATAGGGCTCTTAAAGATAGCGGAGTCAGGGGATATGGGGAGAAGGCAGGAACAGGGTACTGATTGGGGATGATCAGCCATGATCACATTGAATGGCGGTGCTGGCTCGAAGGGCCAAATGGCCTACTCCTGCACGTATTGTCTATTGTCTATTATAATGAATGTTCCCGTAACTGGCTTCCGTCTCCGCGCTAGCATCTTTGATCCGCTATGGGATCTTTGGTGCGGAGACGGGGACTACAATATTCTTGATATAAATGACCTTTAATATTATGCAAATTTAATGATAAATTTAATAATATTTGATAGTCATTGAAGATGGATCCTGACCTGAATCATCACGTACCCATGCTCTCCAGAGGGGTGGCACAGTGATACCCAGAGCAGAGTTGCCTGTGTTTGATCCTAACTACGGGTACTGTCGGTACGGAGTTTCCACTTTCTCCCCGTGACCGCGTGGGATTTCTCCGGGCGCTCCGGTTTCCCCCCACACTCCAAAGACGTGCAGGTTTGACGGTTAGCTGGCTGCTGTAAATTGTCCCTAGTGTGTAGGATAGAACTAGCGAACTGGTGATCGGGGGTCGGTGTGGACTCGTTGGGCCGAAGGGCCTGTTTGCGCGCTGTATTTCTAAACTAATCTAAACTGAAGATGCTACCTGAGTTACTCCAGAACTTAGTGTCTTTTTTAAAACTAACCAGCATCTGCAGTTCTATGTGCCTAAATTAGTAGTTGTACGGGTTGGCAAAGAACTGCCACACTAACGTCTTTGGAGGCTTCTGTGTTATATATCAGCCTGCTAAGGTCACAACCTTCTGCATGCAGACAGTAATCTATATACGTTAATTCAGTCAGTGCCACGAGACAATTAAATAAGGATTTCAAAGTGAACACTAAGGATTCAAGACAGTGAGCGGAAATACCTTGCTTAATTAATAGCTGTGAGGATGCATATCTAATGATTAAACTCCCCAGTAGCAGAAACACTGGGAGATGTTGGCACAGATAAAGATCCGTTCAGGAATCCCTTCCCAAAACTCTCCCCCCACCAGTCCTTCGCCAGAGGGTGGTGAATCTGTGGGATTATTTGCCACAGAAGTCCGTGGAGGCCAAGTCAGTGGATATATTTAAGGCAGAGATCGATAGATTATTGATTAGTGCGGGTGTCAGGGGTTATGGGGAGAAGGCAGGGGAATGGGGCTCGGAGGGAGAGATAGATCAGCCATGATTGAATGGCGGAGTAGACTTGATGGGCCGAATGGCCTAATTCTGCTCCTATTCCTCATTTCCATTCCCCTCTTTGTTCTTCATGAGTGTTTTTAACCCTACCTCACACACCAGAGCCTGTAACTTTGAGCTGAGAAGGGCAAAGGTTTTCCACAGAGGGTGGTGGGTGAGTGCCTGGAAGCCCTGCCTCGTTGGTGACCCTCGGTCTATTTTTGATCTTTATCTTCATCAGCGGGCCAGGCAGCAACTGTGGAGGGAATGTCCAGACAACATTTCTCAGGAAGGGTCCTCACCTGCCTTCCCTTCTTTAGCATGCAGTAACGGCCATTCTCAGTATTCCCTCCTCATGTATCAGTACGCCATGGATGCCTCGATCGTAATCATGTCTTGTCTTTCCGCTGGCTGGTTAGCAGGCAACAAAAGCTTTTCACTGTACCCCGGTACACGTGACAATAATCTAAACTGACACAGATCTGGACTGCCAGGTGCAGCAGCGGCAGCAGATATGATCGTGGGGTTTAAGATTGTGATGCTAAGATGAGACGGGAAAGATTGACTACGAACCTGAGCGGGAAGATTTTCACTCAGAGCTTGGTGGGCGTATGGAACGAGCTGCCGGAGGAGGTAGTTCAGGCTGATCTATTGTTCCCTCCTAACCCCATTCTCCTGCCTTCACCAACAATATCCATTGACTTGGCCTCCGCAGCCTTCTGTGGCAAGGAGTTCCACAGATTCACCGCCCTCTGACTAAAGACTTGCTCTGACCGAGTGACGTTGCTCTTTTCCCTTCTCTTACGAGGGTCGGCACGGTGGCGCAGCGGTAGAGTTGCTGTCCTACAGCTCCAGAGACCCGGGTTCGTCCTGAACTACGGGTGCTGTCTGTACGGAGTTTGCACGTTCTCCCCGTGACCGCGTGGGTTTTCCCCTGGGCGCTCTGGTTTCCTCCCACACTCCAAAGACATGCGGGTTTGTAGGTTAATTAGCTTTGGTAACTTTGCTAATTTGTCCCTGGTGTGTAGGATAGTGCTGGTGTACGGGGTGATCGCTGGTCTGCACCCACTCACAAGTTCACAAGTTCTCAAGTTATAAGAGTAGAATTGGGCCATTCGGCCCATCGAGTCTACTCCACCGTTGAATCATGGCTGATCTCTGCCTCCTAATCCCATTTTCCTGCCTTCTCCCCATAACCCTTGACACCCGTCCTAATCAAGAATGTATCTATCGATGCCTTAAAAGTATCCACTGACTTGGCCTCCACAGCCCCCTGTTCCACAGATTCACCACCCTCTGACTAAAGAAGTTCCTCCTCACCTCCTTTCTAAAAGAGCGTCCTTTAATTCTGAGGCTGTGACCTCTGGTCCTAGACTCTCCCACCCGTGGAAACATCCTCTCCACTTCCGCTCTATCCAGGCCCATAACGTTTAAAAATTATTTGAGCCGGTACATGGACAGGACAGGTCCATGGAGGGATATGGACCAAATGTGGGCACATGGGATGAGCTTAGTTGTTGGCATGGTCGGCGTGGCCGTGTTGGCCGACATCCGTGCCGTTTGATTCTCTGATGCTAAAAGACATTTGGACTGGCGCATGGCTGTGCAGAGGTTGGAGGAATATGGAATGTACGCAGGCAGATAAGAGGCGATCTTGGCATCATGTTTGGCACAGGCATTGTGGGCCGAAGGGCCTGTTCCTGTGCTGTTTTCCTGTGCTCGTTTTCTCTGGAATACCACAGGTGGAAGGGAGACCTGGTAGAAGTAGGTCAAATAAAGGATACACAGTGAGAACCTTTATGTGTGATGGAAATATCAAAGACTAGAGGGCACAGCTTTCGGGTGAGAGGGGCAAAGTATAGAGGAAAAGTGCGGGGCAGTGTTTTTAACACGGAGGGTGGTGAGTGCCTGGAACGCGCTGCTTGGGGCGGTGGTGGAGGCAGATACGATGGAGGCATTGAAGAGACTTTTAGATAGGAAGAGTTGGCCTTGTCATCATTGTGGGCTGAAGGGCCTGTTCCTGTGCTATACCGTTCTATATTCTAAGCTTTGGTAGTCTATTCATTCATCTTTACATGATGTAATGTCAAATTACCTTCACTAATTCTGTTGCCAGGGTGATGTGAGACACGAGAGACACACGAAGCTGAACAGATGAGTTGAGCAGGAGCAGCAAATTTAACCGACAAGCAGGATATTTTCCTCGGGGAGCAATTACTGTTCTGAATCGCTTTATCTCACTTGATCTGGGGAGGCACAACGGTAGAGTTGCTGCCTCACAGTGCCAGAGACCCCGGTTCGATCCTGACTACGGGCGCTGTCTGTACCCTTCTCTCCGTGACCCGCGTGGGTTTTATCCGGGCGCTCCGGTTTCCCCCCACACTCCAAAGACGTGCAGGTTTGTGGGTTAACTGGCTTTGGTAAAACATTTTAATTGTCCCTCGTGTGTAGGATGGTGCCAGTGTACGTGACAGTGATCGTCTCGGTGGGCTGAAGCGCCTGCTTCCGCGCTGTATCTGAAACGAGGAAAAAAAAATCAAAAGCAAATCTTGCTTCTGCAGAGTAAGTAGCATTTGAACAAGTGATCAATCAAGCTGCCTAGCACGCTTCTGCGTCACGATATCACAGCGGAGGCGTTTCCTGTTCAGACAGAGCAGTGACATTATTCCAAAAGCAGGCTAGCGTACCTGCTCATTAACAAATCACTGCCACATTGCCCTGAATATACAAACAGCTTACAATGGTCTGTTTCCTTTATCATCGATACTTTTTTGCATATCTTTCATTCATTGTTCTTTATCTCTCCACATCACCATCTATATCTCTCGTTTCCCTGATCCCTGATCAGTCTGAGGAAGGGTCTCGACCCGAAACGTCGCCTATCTCCTTCGCTCCTTAGATGCTGCTGCACCCGCTGAGTTTCTCCAGCCTTTTGTGTAGCCCTGAATAATTTACAGGCTCATCAGCTCAGAGGCTTACTTCCAACTCCCAGCAGCGGCATAATCAGGGACCAGTCGCACCCTGGCCACTCCCTGCTCTCCCCTCTCCCATCGGGCAAAAGGTACAGAAGTGCAAAAACGCACACCTCCACATTCAGGCGGTGAGACCAAGCGGAGGCTTGGCGATCATTTCGCCGAACACCTCTGCTCGGTCCGCAATAACCAACCCGACCTCCCGGTGGGTCAGGACTTCAACTCCCCCTCCCATTCCGTATCCGACCTCTCTGTCCGGGGCCTCCTCCACGGCCAGAGTGAGCAACACCGCAAGTTGGAGGAACAGCACCTCATATTCCGCTTGGGGAGTCTGCATCCTCTGGGCTTAAACATTGAATTTTCTCAATTCTGTTAACCCTTGCTGTTTCCTCCCCTTCCCACCTCTCCCTCAGCCCTCGGGCCCTGGCATTCCTTCTCCATCTCCCCCCCCCCCCCCCACCCAAGTCGCACTAGCTTCTCATTTTCACACTACAAACAGCTTACAATGGCCTGCTTCCTTTATCATCGATACTTTTTTGCATATCTTTCATTCATTGTTCTTTATCTCTCCACATCACCGTCTATATCTCTCGTTTCCCTGATCCCTGACCAGTCTGAAGAAGGGTCTCGACCCGAAACGTCGCCTATCTCCTTCGCTCCTTAGATGCTGCTGCACCCGCTGAGTTTCTCCAGCCTTTTGTGTAACCCCCAGATTCAGGGACAGGCTCTTCCCAGCTGTTCTCAGGCAACTGAACCATCCTACCACAACCGGAGAGCGGTGCTGAGCTACCATCTACCTCATTGCTGACCCTCGGACTATCTATGATCGGACTCGCACTGAACGTTATTCCCTTATCGTGTATCTGTACACTGTGGATGGTGCGATTGCAATCACGTACTGTCTTTCCGCTGGGCAGTTAGCACGCAACAAAGGTTTCTCACTGTACCTCGGTACACGTGACAATAAACTCTCAGCAACGTCAAACAAGATTAAAAGAACAGCAGAAGGTTGCAGGGATGAGAGAGGTGGCTTGGATCACTGTATCAGTTCAGACTCTCTGTTGGAGCTATTCAATTAATCCCGCTTATCCTCACCCCCGGCACCTCTGCAGACGTTCCCTCTCCCCAGTGTCTGCACAATTCCCTTTAATGAGCTACAATAGAATTTCCATCCTCTGACTTTCCAAAGTGTCCTTGATCCTGTCAACCAGTTTTATTGATGTCTAAATCAATTCCAGAACCTCCTTTGTGAGTGAATGTAAGAGGTTATTTAGTGCTGAGCTTGCTCAGTGAAAAGAGTAGGGAGGAACTGCACATTCTGGTTTTTAATGTTTTAATTTTTTTTAATTTTTAGTATGTTAAAATAGTGTGTTGTTTTTTGAGATCTATTCTGTTTATGTGGGGGGTTAGGGGGAAACTGCTTTTCCTAGTCCCTACCTGGTCGGAGAGGCGGATTTCCTCCTAGCAGCATCTTCGACCCGCCCTCTCGGCCTACCATTGGGTCTGGAGCGGCGTTTCCTGAGGGGACTGGCTAGTACCACTGCTTCGGCGGTGGCACAGCGATGGAGCGCCATCACGGAGCGGGCGATTCCTTGCCCGGGTCGCTGTGCTGGAGCTCTGGTGTGCTGGGTCCGCCCATGGAACATCGCAGAGCTGCGGGTCTGTGGGGCGGCCAGCCGCGGGCGGCGGCGCTGACTTTAACATTCCGGAGCCTGGGATCTCTTGGCGAGATCGCCAGTGGTGGAGCTCCGTCCGGCGCGGCCCTGTCGGCTTCGGAAGCCGCGGTCTCCGGTAAGGAAGCGGCCGTTCCAGGTATCCCAAGCCGCTGAGAGGGTTCTCCCGACGCCGGAGCACCATCATCTGGCGAGAACGGCCTGAAACATCGGGCCCAGTAGCGGCAACTGCAGAGGCCTCAATAGGCCCGACTATGGGGGGACAAGCGGATGGGGACTGGACTTTGTGCCTTCCCCCACAGTGGGAACCATTGTGGGGGATGTTTTTATGTTTTATGTTAAATTCCTTTATAATGTTATGTTGTATTCCTATTAATGTGCTGAAAGGGCAACTCGATATTCACTGCACCCATTGGTGTATGTGACAATAAATTAACCTTTGTACCTTTGATAGACATAAAAAGCTGGAGTAACTCAGCGGGACAGGCAGCATCTCTGGAGAGAAGGAATGGGAGACGCTTTGGGTCGAGACCCTTCTTCACACTGAGATGCAATTGCAGCTCTGGCTTGGTCCCAACCCCACCTTCCCCGATCACTTCAGTTTAGTTTGTGGTCACGTGTACCGGGGTACAGTGAAAAGCTTTTGTTGTGTGCTATCCAGGCAGCGGAAAGACAATACATGATTACAATCCAGCCGTCCACAGTGTACGGAGACATGGTTAAGGGAATAACGTTTAGTGCAAGATAAAATCCGATCAAAGATAGTCCGAGGGCTTCCAACAAAGTAGATAGTAGCTCAGGACCGCTCTCTGGTTGTGGTAGGATGGTTCAGTTGCCTGATAACAGCTGGGATGAAACTGTCCCTGAATCTGGAGGTGTGTGTTTTCACACTTCTGTACCTCTTGCCTGATGGGAGAGGGGAGAAGAGGGAGTGGGCAGGGTGAGACTGGTCCCAGGTGTGCAGGTGAAGAGTGACGATGGAAGGGTGAAATGTGGCTGTCAAAATGACCTGAAGCCTGAAGAAGGGTCCCGACCTGAAACGTCACCTATCCATGTTCTCCACAGATGCTGCCTGACCCGCTGAGTTACTCCAGCACTCTGTGAAACGTCACCTATCCATGTTCTCCACAGATGCTGCCTGACCCGCTGAGTTACTCCAGCACTCTGTGAAACGTCACCTATCCATGTTCTCCACAGATGCTGCCTGACCCTCTGAGTTACTCCAGCACTCTGTGAAACGTCACCTATCCATGTTCTCCACAGATGCTGCCTGACCCGCTGAGTTACTCCAGCACTCTGTGAAACGTCACCTGTCCATGTTCTCCACAGATGCTGCATGACCCTCTGAGTTACTCCAGCACTCTGTGAAACGTCACCTATCCATGTTCTCCACAGATGCTGCCTGACCCGCTGAGTTACTCCAGCACTCTGTGAAACGTCACCTATCCATGTTCTCCACAGATGCTGCCTGACCCGCTGAGTTACTCCAGCACTTTGTGAAACGTCACCTATCCAGGTTCTCCAGAGATAACCATATATAACCATATACCAATTACAACACGGAAACAGGCCCTCTCGGCCCTTCCAGTCCATGCCGACCATTTATTTTCCCCTAGTCCCATCTACCTGCACTCAGACCATACCCCTCCATTCCCTTCCCGTCCATATACCTATCCACTTTACTTTTAAATGTTAAAATCGATCCTGCCTCCACCACTTCTGCTGGAAGATCATTCCACACAGCCACCACTCTCTGAGTAAAGAAGTTCCCCCTCATGAATGGATGAACCACAGTGAATGGCGGTGCTGGTTCGAAGGGCCGAATGGCCTCCTCCTGCACCTATTTTCTACGTTTCTATGTCAGTGAGGCCACATTTGGAGTACTTTTAGATAGACACAAAATGCTGGAGTAACTCAGCGGGACAGGCAGCATCTCTGGAGTGAAGGAATGGATGATGTTTCAGGTCAGGACCCCTCTTCAACTAATGTCAGGGGAGTGGGAGGTACATAGATAAGGAATTGTATAGATAAGGAAGTATACGGTGTGAAAACAGGACAAAGGGGAATGGAGATCAAGGAAAATGTTGAATGGATCATTTTTACCTGGGAGAAGGTAACAACAAAGGAAACATTGATAAAATGTAGTCGGAGACGGTAGGACTGGTCGGAGAACTGGGAAAGGGGAGGGATGGAGAGAGAGAGAGAGAAAGCAAGGGTTACTTGAAGTTAGAGAAGTCAATGTTCACACCGCTGGGGTGTAAGCTGCCCAAGCGAAATATTAGGTGCTGCTCCTCCAATTTGCGCTGGGTCTCACTCTGACTGTGGAGGAGGCCCAGGCCAGAAAGGTCAGTGTGGGAATGGGAGGGGGAGTTGAAGTGCTGAGCCACCGGGAGATCAGGTAGGCGGACTGAGCACTTTGTAGCACGTTGGCTCAGTTTTGATTACCCTGTTAGAGGAAGGATGTCATTAAGCTGGAGAGAGTGCAGCGCTAATCTACGATGATGTTGCCAGGATTCAAGGGCTTGAGCTGTAGGGGGAGGTTGAGCAGACTAGGACTTCACTCCTTGCAGCCCAGGAGGTCGAGGGGTGATCTTATAGAGGGGTATAACATCACAAGAGGAATAGATCGGTTCCATAGCATGGGGAAGCAAGAAGCAGAGGACATGTTTGAGGTGAGAGGAACACGATTTCATAGGGACCGGAGGGACAACTTTTTAACTCAGAGGGTGGCGTATATATGGAACTACTGTAGCTGCCTGAATAAATGTCGAGTTGAATTCTATGAGAGATGTGGTTTAGAAACCCCCATTTGAGGCCACAATTACAGTGTTCTCCCCGTGACCTGCGTGGGTTTTCTCAGAGAACTTTGGCTTCCTCCCGCGCTCCAAACGCACACAGGTTCGTAGGTGCATTGGCTTGGTACAAATGTAAAAAATGTCCCCAGTCTAGGATAGCGTTAATGTGCGGGGATCGCTGGTCGGTGCAGACTCGATGGGCCGAAGGGCCTAGTTTCTGCGCTGTTTCTCTAAACTGAACAAAACTGAACTAAAGTACCATTGCCATGAAGTAATGATATTGAATCATCGATCACTCTATGAGAATCATTACTCTTGTCCAGGTTCACTGTAAGGACAAGTGATGTAATGTCTATATCCCCTCCCACGCTAACTTTTCTAATTTGTAATGAATAACATTGATAAGGCACCAACATTCTCTAATGGAATTAGCAAAACAAACACTGTTCTTTGCTAATGTGGACTGTGCAGCAGTGTCGCCTTTGCTCATGAAAATAGTACTACTTTCATCATAATCCTAGCTAGATATGTAGCAGTGATAATCTCAGGAGTCTCTGGGGAGGTGCTGATTTTCAGAGATAAGATACTTTAAGACCGGGACTTTTATGAAAGATATAGAGCCTTAAGGGGCCTGTCCCACTGCGGCAACCTAATCTGCGAGTTTAGAAGAGTTTGCGCTTGACTCAAACTCGCAGCATGGTCGACACGTGGTCCGAGGAGGCGACTGGAGCTCTCCTTCATGCTCGAGGGAAGTTCCCGCTTACTCGCGGCCTCAGTTTGGTCGATGGAAATTTTTCCGCGAGTAAAAATTGGTCAGCAAGGTTGTTTTGAACCCGTAGTGCAGTGGAGTGGGGTCACTGTGTAGTTACAGGCAGTCGAGGGCAGCCTTCACTGACCGGGCATTTTAATTGGCTCATTGGAGATTTCAGGACCAAGGAAAACCGACCGGTAGGTTAAATGACCACTAAACTTTATTGAACTTTGTCTGACTTCTTAAGCGTGTCTCCCCCCCTTTCTCCCCCCTTCTCCCTCCCCTTCACCCCCCCCTTCTCGCTTCCTTCTCCCCCCTTCTCTCCCCTTCTCTCCCCCCCCCTCTCCGCGCTCTCTAAAGGACTTACCGTAATTGTGCCGGCCGTCTTTTACCTTCCTGTTCATCGTGGCTGTGAATTTCAGACAGCGCTCCCCTGCTTTCCCTGGCCCCCGCCTTTGCGATGTGTGTGTGTGTGTGTGTGTGTGTGAGCGTCCGTGCATGTGTGCGTGTGCATGTGTGTGTGTGTGCGTGCATGTGTGCGTGCATGTGTGCATGTGTGCATGTGTGTGTGTCTGCGTTCATGCATGTGTGCGTGTGCGTGTGTGTGTGAGTGTGTGCGTCCGTGCATGTGTGCGTGTGTATGTGTGTGTGTGCGTCCGTGCATGTGTGCGTGTGTGTGTATGTGTGTGTATATGTGTGTGTATATGTGTGTGTGTCCGTACATGTGTGGTGCGTGTGTGTGTGTGTGTGTGTGTGTGCGTCCGTGCATGTGTGCGTGTGTGAGTGTGTGCGTCCGTGCATGTGTGCGTGTGCGTGTGTGTGTGTGTGTATGTGTGTGTATGTGTGTGTATATGTGTGTGTGTGTGTCCATACATGTGTGGTGCGTGTGTGTGTGTGTGCGTCCGTGCATGTGTGCGTGTGTGCGTCCGTGCGTGTGCATGCATGCGTACGTGTGTGCGTGCGTGCTTGCGCGCGTGCGTGTGTGTGTGTGTGCACGGACGGTCGATCCAGCTCGAGGTTTTTCAGGTGAGTGTGCTCGAGCTTGAAGGTTGAAGACAGTCGCTGAAAAGTCGCGTGAATGGGACAGGCCCTTTAGTGCCATAGAGTCATACAGTTTATGTTCTATGTAAAAGATGTCAGTGAAGGGCGATTTTATCGGTGACTGCCGGCGACTGTCACAGCCGTAGCTGGTCGCCAAAAAAGCAGCGACTGGACCCCCCCCCCCCCCACGACAATGTCTACGACAATCTACCACCTTGTCGATGTCAAGCTACGGCAAGCTATCGACCACCGGCGACCCATTAGGACACCCACCTATGACCACACCTACGACAACCTACGACCACACAGATGACAACCGGTCAACCTATGTCCACCCGCGACAAGCTACGACAAGCAACGACCCTGTCGGCGACAACTGAAGACAATTCAGTCGCCGGTACCCGTCGCCGGTTGACGTAGATTGACGTAGGTATCGCCAATAGAATTCACCAAAGTCAGCACCCGGCAACAACCAACGTCACCCGGCCACAACCTGCGTCATCCTGGCCACAACCTACGACAGCGCCTACGTCAGGAGAAGACCTCAAGCACATGCTCGCCGAAAAGTTTTGAACATTTCAAAATCCAGCGGCGACCGGAAAAACGTTACGAATCTTTAGGCGACTCACGACCATACAGGCGTCACCCCGCGACCACGTGGAAACAGCGCAGTCGCCTGTAGTTGCCAGAAAAAATCGTCTACGTGGGACAGGGGCTTGAGGCCACATTTGGAGTATTTTTGTTCAGCTTTGATCAGGCAAATGCCTGATCAGCTCAACCTGCCCACACCGACTACCATGCCCCATCCACACTAGTCCCACCTGCCTGCGTCTGAACCTCTCCTGTCCATGTACCTGTCTAAATGTTTCTTAAACGTTGGTGTCGTCCCTGCCTCAACTACCTCCTCCGGCAGCTCACTCCTTACACCAATATATAAGAGTGGAACTTTCAACATCGAATATGTTTTGATCTGCATTGTTTCTGTTGCTGTTTTACGAAAGGCAATGTTTATTTTAATTTCCGTTCCAATGCGCCTTCGAGCAGCAAGGAATGCCGGGGATGTGTTTATTTAAAAATCTGTTCACATTCTTGGTCTGTAGACAAAATCTGATGTTCGGCAATGGTGATTGATGGAGGTACACTGACGTATCATTCGATGTTGCCCTGTACCATTAGGTATGTCAGCCAGTCGAGCCTTTAAGTCGAAGATAGACACACAAAGCTGGAGTAACTCAGCGGGTCAGGCAGCATCTCTGGAGAGAAGGAATCGGTGACGAGACCCTTCTTCAGACTGAGAGTCAGTGGAAAGGGAAATGAGAGACATAGAACAAATGAAAGAAAGATGTGCAAAAAAGTAACAATGATAAAGGAAGCAGGCCATTGTTATCTGTGGGCTAGGTGAAAATGAGTTACAGACAATGAGATTCAACAAGATGACTTTGAAGCCGGTACAACGAATTGGATGGCGTGGGAAGGATGGAGAGAGATGGGATGCAAGGGCTATTTTAAGTTAGAGAAGTTAATGTTCATTCCGTTCTGGTGTAAGCTTCCCAAGCAAAATATGAGGTGCTGTTCCTCCAATTTGCGCTGGGCCTCACTCTGACAATGGAGGAGGCCCGGGACAGAAAGGTCAGTGTAGGAATGGGAGGGGGAGTTAAAGTGTTAGCACCCCAGTCTGTGTCTTTCGTGAGAACGACACCCAACAAAGCTACGGAGAGGCCTAATGAACCATCGTGGCCTAAACATCCATCAGGCGAGAATGAAATGGTCGGAGAAGGAGAAAGAGGTGCAGCGCACAGGCCTTGAACCTGGTGAGACGCAGGAGGTGCCCGGCCGGGACTCACCCCACAGAGCCCAGTCCCTCCATGCACTAGAGTCTCCCAACCCCTGCACAGTAGTTATTAAGATGGTTGATCCGTGGGCGGTTGCTGCTGGGACGCAAGTCGAGGCCTGATCAACTCCGGCTGGGTCACCTGGGCGAGGGTGTCTGATGTTGTGAGACCCGAAACACCCGATGACCCCAGGTCACATCACTGAGGATGCGTCCCAGCGCATCTAGAAGATGTATATTTTTCACATTGGTCTGCAGACAAAATCTGATGTTCGGCAATGGTGATTGATGGAGGTACACTGACGTATCATTCGATGTTGCCCTGTACCATTAGGTATGTCAGCCAGTCGAGCCTTTAAGTCGAAGATAGACACACAAAGCTGGAGTAACTCAGCGGGTCAGGCAGCATCTCTGGAGAGAAGGAATCGGTGACGAGACCCTTCTTCAGACTGAGAGTCAGTGGAAAGGGAAATGAGAGACATAGAACAAATGAAAGAAAGATGTGCAAAAAAGTAACAATGATAAAGGAAACAGGCCATTGTTATCTGTGGGCTAGGTGAAAATGAGTTACAGACAATGAGACTCAACAAGATGACTTTGAAGCCGGTACAACAAATTGGGTGGGGTGGGAAGGATGGAGAGAGAAGGGGTGCAAGGGCTATTAACCGGGGGTAATCAGACCAGACGGTGAAGGGGGAGGGATGGAGAGAGAGGGGAAGCAAGGGCTACTTGAAGTTAGAGAAGTCAATGTTCATTCCGTTCTGGTGTGAGCTGCCCAAGCAAAATATGAGGTGCTGTTCCTCCAATTTGCTCTGGGCCTCACTCTGACAGTGGAGGAGGCCCAGGACAGAAAGGTCAGTGTGGGAATGGGAGGGGGAGTTAAAGTGTTTGGCAACGGGGAGATCAGGTAGGAGTGAGCGGAGGTGTTCAGTGAAACGATCGCCCAGTCTGAACAGCTTCGCTCAGTCTGCCTGGACCTGCCTGTTTAAACCAACATCTGCAGTTTCTTCCTACACAAGCCTTTAAGGCTGTCAGACTTAGCCAGAGGCAGTTTGGTCGTATTGCTGGCATGTTTTCATTGCATAAGCAACCGGACAATCTTTCACTGACTGGCGTAAACAAGGAGTCAGCCTTAGGGGAGGAGAAATTCTTTGCTAAGCCCTCTCACTCAAAACCCAGTCCGATATTTGCTTTGTGTGCCTGGAATTTCAAAGTCGCAGGTGAAATTCAGCTTGCACCCTGCAGGGTTATCGAGCGACCAGCGCTAAATCTTCAAACCTGCTGCAGGCAGAATGGGAGACACATCGTGCAGCTGTTGAAGTCACGGGCCTTTCTTTATATTTTATCAAATTTAAAGTTGCCTTCAGATATATTGTTGCAGTTGCCTTTAAATAGAGTTGCTGCCTCACAGCGCCAGAGACCCGGGTTCAATCCTGGCTACTGGTGCTGTCTGTACGGAGTTTGCACGTTCTCCCCGTGACCACGTGGGTTCCGTCCGGGTGCTCCAGTTTCCTCCCACACTCCAAAGACGTATAGTATTGTAGGTTAATTGGCTTCTGCAAATTGGCATGTTTTCCCTAGTGTGTAGGGTGGTGTTAATGTGCGGGGATCGCTGGTCGGCACAGACTCGGTGGGCCGAAGGGCCTGTTTCCGTGCTGTGTCTCTAACCTAAACTAAACTAAACTAAATAATATAAAATGTCACTGTTTCCCTGATTTTAGTTGTTGATAAAAATGAGATGAAGAAATAGATTCCAAATTGAAAGCAATGCCCATGTCACAGGTTGTTTCAAGCAAGATTCCCCCACTACAGTTAGTTATTATGAAGAATTGTACCTCACTCACCCACTCACTCACTCACTCACTCATTCATGTGTGTCTGTGCGCGTCTGTCTGTCTGTCTGTCTGTCTGTCTGTCTGTCTGTCTGTCTGTCTGTCTGTCTGTCTGTCTGTCTGTCTGTCTGTCTGTGTGTTTATGTGTATGCGTGTGTGCACATGCTGATGTATGCATGTGTGTGTTTGTCTTTGCGTATGTGTGCATGTGTGTGTGTCTGCGAGTGTATGTGTGTGTATGTGCACATGCGTGTGTGTATGAGTGTGTGTCCATGTGTCTGCGTGTGCATGTGTGTGTGTGTTCATGTGTGTGTGCCCGTGTGAGTGTGTGTGTGTATGTACATGTGTATGTGTGCATGTGCCCATGTGTCTGCACATGTGCATGCATGTGTATGTGCATGTGTGTGTGTACGTATATGTGTATGTATGTCTGCACATGTGTGCGTGCGCATGTGTGTGCATGTGTGTATGCGAGTGTGCACATGTGTGTGTGTGTTTGTGTATGCATGCGTGCGCATGTGTGTATGCACATGTGTGTGTGTGCATGTGTGCTGTGTGTGTTTTTGTATGAAGTTGTGTTTGCAGACCAGCGAGTGATTGTGTTGGCTGAAGGAAGGCTTCCTGTCGGTGAGTAAAGTTCAGGAGGTTTATAAAGAGCGCCAAGAGGCAACGCGGGACGCATATGTGGAAGATCGCAGAGCAGCAGCAGCCAGGCCAGCCAGCCAAGTCAGCAGATTGCCGGAGACATCCCAATTAGCTGAGTGGAGAGTTGACTTGGGTTAGATGAAAGTAAGTTCAGGTCCAGGGTAGTGGGCTTGGTGAGGGGAAGTGCCTTGGTTGGGTAGTGTGAGAGCTGAGGCAAGGAGGCCACACTTGATCCGGTTCAGTGTGTCCCCGATATTTAAACTTGTGGCATTGCAGAGCAATGGCTATCGGCAGCGGAGACGGGAATAAGTTTCACTCATGAGTGTGTCTCATACATAATTTGTGATTTTGGCCACTGCAGGCAAGTTGGTGCAGTGTGTTTCCTGCAGGATGTGGGAAGTTGGGGACACGGCTGGTGCTTCTGACAACAACACCTGTGGAAATTGTATCCAGGTGCAGCTCCTGAATGAAGATGTTGGGGAACTGGAGCAGCAGCTGCATGACCTCAGGACCATCCAGGAAAACAAGAGTTTCCTGGACAAGACCTTCAGTGAAGTTGTCACACCAAGGATACAGGAAGAGTGAAGGTGGGTGACTGAGAAAGAGTAAACGTGGAATGCAGGAGACCCCGGTGGCTGTACCTACTGAAAACAGGTGCACCCTCTTGGAAGCGAACGACACGACAAGGCTGAGTGGCTGTGATTCCAACCCTGGTGCTGAGGCTCAAAGGGGAAGAGTGACGTCAGGCAGAGCCGTGGTGGTGCGAGACTCCGTCATCAGAAGTGCGGACAGGAGATGCTGCGGCAACAGGCGAGACTCCAGGATGGTGTGTTGCCTCCCTGGTGCCAGGGTCCAGGAAGTCTCGGAGCGGCTGCACGGCATCCTCAAGAGTGAGGGGGAGCAGCCGGAGGTTGATGTGCATGTTGGAATGAATGATATAGGTCGGAAGAGGAAGGAGGTTCTGCAGCACGAGTTTACGGAATTGGGTAGAAGACTGAAAAGCAGGACCTGCAGTGTAGTGATCTCAGGATTGCTTCCAGTACCTCGTGCTAGTGAAGGTAAGAACAGGACGATACAGGATATGAATGTGTGGCTGAGGAGTTGGTGCAGGAGGCAGGGATTTCCATTTCTGGATCATTGGGATCTCTTCCGGGGCAGGGGTGACCTGTACAAAAGGGACGAGTTGCACCTAAACTGGAGGGGGACCAACATCCTAGCGGGAAGGTTTGCTAATGCTACACGGGAGGGTTCAAACTAGATTGGCTGGGGGGGTGGGAACTCGTGCAGGACAGAGGCACGTGAGAGGCTAGAAGTTGGTATCGAGGGTGGTGTGGGAACGGTTAGTGGACAGAACAGGCACGTGAAAGGCAGAGAGCGAGGAAGGAGGGTTGGTTTAAACTGCACGTATTTTAATGCAAGGGGCCTGACGGGCAAGGCAGATGAGCTTAGGGCGTGGATAGGTACGAGCGACTGGGGCGTTGCAGCCATGACTGAAACCTGGATAAGGGAGGGGCAGGACTGGCAGCTCAATGTTCCGGGGTACAGGAGCTTCAGGAGAGACAGGGATGAGGGAGGGGGGGGGGGGGGGGGGGGGTTGCATTGTTGGTCAAGGAGGATGTCACGGTGGTGATCAAAGGTGACATTACGGACGGTTCGTCTAGTGAGGCTCTATGGGTGGAGCTGAGGAACAAGAAAGGGATGATCACCTTGTTGGGGGTGTACGACAGACCCCCAAATAGTCAACAGGAATTAGAAGAACAAATGTGCCGGGAGATTGCTAACAGCTGCAGGTCAAATAAGGTTGTTGTAGGAGGGGAATTTAACTTTCCCAATATAGACTGGGAAAATCATAGCGTGAAGGGTTTAAATGGGGTGCAATTCCTCAAAAGTGTTCAGGAGATTTTTCTTAAACAGTATGTGGAGGCCCCCACAAGTTAATGACGTGTGTGTGTGTGGAGGAGCCTTTTGGGACCAGTGACCACAGTACGATCAGGTTTAAGATAGTTATGGATTGGGACAGAGAGGGTCCACGTGTTCAAATACTCAACTGGAGT
This sequence comes from Raja brachyura, assembly GCA_963514005.1. Next base: position 3,973,879 of record OY740790.1, on the reverse strand, counting down.
AAGGCCAACTTTGAGGGTATGAGGGAAGATGTCGCTCAAGTTGACTGGAGCAAGTTATTTGAGGGGAAAGGAACATCGGCCAAGTGGGATGTTTTTAAAAGTGGACTGAAGAAAGCTCAGGATGTGTACGTCCCCGTTAGAGTGAAGGGCAAAGCAGGGAAACGCAAGGAAGCTTGGCTGATGTGGGAAATTGAGAAGTTAGTCACAAGCAAGAAGGATGCATGGGACAGGCATAGGCAGCTGAGATCAAGCTGGGATCAGGATCCCGGAGGCGTTTCGGGAAGTTAGGAGCAAACTAAAAAAGATCAGAAGGGTAAAAAGGGGCCAGGAGATAGCTCGGGCAGGTAACATAAAAGACAATCCCAAAATATTATATAAATACATAAGGGGGAAAAAGGGTAACCAGAGAGAGATAGTGGGACCTCTCAGGAATCAAAGCAGTCACCTCTGTGAGGAGCCACAGGAGATGGGCAAGGTCCTCAATGAGTATTTCTCCTCTATATTTACCGAGGAGAAAGACAGGAGTAGGACGGAGGAACGGGGCGGCCACTGGAAGTGTCTTGAGAGCAGTCAGAGTTACCGTCGAGGAAGCACTGAAGATACTGTCGTGTTTGAAGTTAGACAAATCTCCAGGGCCTCATCAGATATATCCGGGGATATTGCGGTTGAAATTTCCGGGTCATCCTTAAATACAGGAGAGGTGCTGGAAGACTGGGGATAGCTGAGTGGATAGCAAATTGGCTCCATGGAGGGAAGCAGAGGGTGATGGTGGAAGGTTGCTTCTCAGACTGGAGGCCTGTGACTAGTGGTGGGCCTGGGGGTTCGGTGCTGGGCCCGTTACTGTTTGTCATCTACATCAATGATTTGGATGAGAACATACAGGGCAAGATTAGCAAGTTTGCTGATGACACAAAAGCTAGTGGTTTTGCAGATAGTGAAGATGGTTGTGAACGATTGCAGCAGGATCTGGATCGATTGGCCAGGTGGGCGGAGGAATGGTTGATGGAATGTAATACAGAGAAGTGTGAGGTGTTGCATTTTGGGGTGTCGAACAAGGGCAGGACCCACACAGTAAATGGTCGGCCTCTGGGTAGTGTTGTAGAGCAGAGGGATCTAGGAGTGCAGGTGCATGGTTCCTTGAAGGTCGAGTCGCAGGTCGATAAGGTGGTCAAAAAGACACTTTGGCACTTTGGCCTTCATCAGTCAGAGTATCGAGTATAGAGGTTGGGAGGACATGTTGCAGTTGTATAAGACGTTGGTGAGACTGCGTTTAGAATATTGTGTTCAGTTCTGGGCACCATGTTATAGGAAAGATATTGTCAAGCTTGAAAGGGTCAGAAAAGATTTACGAGGATGTTGCCAGGACTAGAGGGTGTGAGCTATAGGGAGAGGTTGAGTTGGTTGGGTCTCTATTCCATGGAGCGTAGGAGGATGAGGGGTGATCTTATAGAAGTGTACAAAATCACGAGAGGAATAGATTGGGTACATGCACAGTCTTTTACCCAGAGTAGGGGAAACAAGGACCAGAGGACATAGGTTTAAGGTGAAGGGGAAAACATTTTATAGGAATCCGAGGAGTAACTTTTTCACACAAAGGGTGGTGGGTGTATGGAACAAGCTGCCAGAGGTGGTAGTTGAGGCTGGGACTATCCCATGAATTTAAGAAACAGTTAGAAAGGTACATGGAAAGACAGGTTTAGCGGGATATGGACGAAACGCAGGCAAGTGGGACTAGTGTAGCTGGGACATTGTTGGCCGGTGTGGACGAGTTGGGCCGAAGGGCCTGTTTCCACACTGTATCACTCCATGACTCCATGAATGTGCGTGTGTGCTTATGTCCGCATACCTGTGTGTGTGTGTGTGTGTGTACGTGCGTGTGTTTGCGTACGTGTGTGTGTGTTTGTGTAGCTGTGTGTGTTTGCGTACGTGTGTGGGTGTTTGTGTTTGCGTACGTGTGTTTGTGTGTGTTTGCGTACATGTGTGTGTGTGTTTGTGTGTGTGTGTTTGTGTACGTGTGTGTGTTTGTGTGTGTGTGTTTGTGTACGTGTGTGTGTGTGTGTGTGTTTGTGTACATGTGTGTGTGTGTGTGTGTTTGTGTACGTGTATGTGTGTGTGTGTTTGTGTACGTGTGTGTGTGTGTGTGTGTGTTTGTGTACATGTGTGTGTGTGTGTTTGTGTACCTGTGTGTGTGTGTTTGTGTACCTGTGTGTGTGTGTTTGTGTACGTGTGTGTGTGTGTGTTTGCGTACGTGTGTGTGTATGTGTGTGTGTGTGTGTGTTTGTGTACCTGTGTGTGT
>OY740790.1:3759083-3969083 GCA_963514005.1 Raja brachyura | reverse complement strand
CTCTGAGTAAAGAAGTTCCCACCTCATGTTACCCCTAAACTTCTGTCCTTTCATTCTCATGTCATGCCCTCTTGTTTGAATCTTTCCTACCCTCAATGGGAAAAGCTTATCCACGACAACTCTGTCTATCCCTTTCATCATTCTAAAGACCTCAATCAAGTCCCCCCTTAACCTTCTGCGCTCCAAAGAATAAAGACCTAACTTGTTCAACCTTTCTCTGTAATTTAGTTGCTGGAACCCAGGCAACATTCTAGTAAATCTCCTCTGTACTCTCTCTATTTTGTTGACATCCTTTCTATAATTTGGCGACCAAAATTGTACACCATACTCCAGAATTGGTCTTACCAATGCCTTGTACAATTTTAACATCCCAAATTCTATACTCAATGCTCTGATTTATAAAGACCAGCACACCAAAAGCTTTCTTTACCACCCTATCTACATGAGATTCACCCTTCAGGGAATTATGCACAGTTATTCCCAGATCCCTCTGTTCCACTGCATTCCTGAACATGTTGGCCGGCATGGGAAAGTTGGGCCGAAGGGTCTGCTTCCAAGGTGTAAGACCCTATGACTGGGCCATGGTGGCGCAGCGGTAGAGTTGCTGCCTTACACACTCACAGCGCCAGAGACCCGGGTTCGATCCTGACCACGGGTGCTGTCTGTGTGGAGTTTGTACGTTCTCCCCGTGACCGCGTGTCTTTTCACCAAGATCTTCGGTTTCCTCCCACACTCCAAAGACGTGCAGGGTTGTAGGTTAATTGGCTTTGGTGTAAATGTAAATTGTCCCTAGTGTGTGTAGGATAGTGTTAATGTGCGGGGGTCGCTGGTTGGTGCGGACACGGTGGGGCAAAGAGCCTGGAACTCTAAACTGAACTAGACTCCGACTCTGTGACCATGTATTGCATCTAAACTGAAATCGAGTGGTTTGTGCAAGGGTATTATTTTTTATTATTAGTGTCTGAAAGCAGGGTTTAACTCCGTGGCAATGTCACTGTAATACAAATCATCGGGGCAAAGGATACAAAGGACATCAGTAGCTGTAAGTATTTACTGTAATCAGCTAAAACATTAACATGGCAATCCAATGCCTGGCTATTGTCTTTGAGCTTTCATTACCATAGTGGTTTAAATACTAGACAATTAATCTCAAGGATTTTGTAGCAGTTCCTGCCTGGTCGCTAGGGAATTTAAATTCAGTTAATTAAATAAGCCAGAAATGTAAATCATAGAAATTAATGTCAGTTCAATTAAATTCAATGATAATTTCAATTAAATTATCATTTAGGTGGAAAATTCTGCCAGTTTCCCTGCCGTACTTTGTCACCATAGAGATATGCAGCACAGTGGCAGGCCTTTCGGCCCATCTTGCCCATGTCCCATCTACACTAGTCCCACTTGCCTGCAATTGGCTCACATCCCTCAAAACCTATCCTATCAATTTACCCATCCAAATGGTCTTTAAATGTTGTGATAGTTCCTGCCTCAACTACCTCCTCATACACCCACCACTCTCTGTGTGAAACGAGATACCCCACGGGTCCATATTAAATCAGTTTGCCCTCATTTTAAGCCTGTGTCCCAGTGTGTGATTCCCCTACTCTGGGCAAGAGACTCTGTGCTTTCACCCAATCTATTCCTCTCATGATTTTGTATAACTTGTTCCGTGCTCGATCTCCAAAGGAGACTAAACTAAACGTACTCACCCACATTGAACCCATCTTCAGAACAAGCAACGGCACAAGGGCTGGGCGTCAGGCAGAGTGGCGCAGCTGGTAGAGCCGCTGCCTAGCAATGCTAGGGACCCGGGTTCGATCCTGACCTCAGGTGCTGTCTGTGTGTGGAGTTTGCATATTCTCCCCATGACCACGTCGGTTTACTTCGGGTGCTCTGGTTTCCTCCCACATCCCGAAGACGTGCTGGTTTGAAGGTTCATTGGCCTCTGTAAAATTACATCTAGTGTTTGGGGAAAACCACTGTGATGCTAACGTTTTAGTGTAGAGATACAGCATGGAAATAGGCCATTCGGCCCACCGAGTGCACACTGACTAACGATCACCCATGTAGTAGTTCTATCCTGTACACTGGGAACAACTTACAGAAGCCAATTAACCTGCAAACCTGCAAGTCTTTGGAGTGTACCAGAGCACCCAGAGAAAACCCACGCAGGTCACGGGGAGAACGTACAAACTTCGTACAGACAGCACCCGTAGTCGGGATCAAACCCAGGTCTCTGACACTGTAAGGCGGCAACTCTACCGATGTGCCACCGTGCCACCCTCTGTGATGTGCAAAGAGAATACACATTAAATAGATATGTTACAAAACTTACCTTGAGCAGCGCTGCAGTTCTGCCGCTCCCCGTGTGCACGACTTTGGCGCCTTTCAGAGGGGGGGGGGGGGGATGTTTTACCACAGACAGGGCAAATCGATCCATGTCAGGGGATTTCGTTGCTGAAGAAAAATCGCTCCGACATTTGATTTATGAAGGTATTTTTAAACTACGCTAGATTATTTATTAGCTAGAGTAATTTAAAAATCATCTTCTAAAGCCATGAGCGCCGACAACGGGAAGGATTTTACGTAGGCGATAAAAGAAGGTACACAGTTTATTTTTACATTAAATCGTGCATCTTAGGAAGCATTTAATCACATTTTCATGTTGCGAAAAGGGGACAAAAAATATATACAAACCGGCAGTATTTTTCCTGCCGACTGTGGGTTAAATTCACCGCAAACCGCAACATTCCAATCCACCACGTTCCACTAAAACCCACTCGCAAGTTGATTTAAATGGCCATTAATTTACGGGCATTAAAGACTAAATTCCTTCCATTTAGCCTATAAATTCATGAAAATTAGGTTTAAAAATCATGTTATATTGTGAATTATTGTGTGAATGTTATTTGGACACTTAAGCAATTAAAAAATGTTTATCTTTTCTTAAGAAATGGATAGCTGTTTAGCTACAATTAGGTAACTAACTAATTATATGCTTTCATTTCAAGTCATCCAAGTAAGATTGTTTCATATTTGTTTCAGAATGCTTCAATCTATAATAACTGCAAATTTCATTGAGTACTCTTAATTTTTAAGAAAGTTATGGGCTTTTGACTGTCCTCGATCACAGCTTTTGTGTTAAGTCAATGGAAAGGCAATGGGGAACAAGATGCTAATTTCCGAGTATGAAAATGGCCATAACTTTTTTAATACTGAAGATATGAAAGTAAATTAGGTGTCAAATTAAACTTCTTTTTATGCTTTATCTGGTGGGATAAATTGCAGACTTGATTTTTTAAATCTCAAAATTGTGTAACATTGCTACATTAAAGTCTATCTTAAATTCTGAAAGGTCAGACCACATGAAACTATCATAATGCTTCCGCCAGCAAGTCAATTAGTCATCGCTAGGAATACTTTGTTGAAATCTTTCTATTTTTAAGGAGGTGCATTTGTGAATTTCTCCGGGAAGTGGGGAACAGTAAAGATTTAATTCGATGCGAGTATTTTTCCAGAAGCAAAAAAGAAATCAATCCAGACATTGTGTTGAATGCTCAGGCTGATCAATCATATATTTTTTTTTAATCTGAAATTTGTCAGGCTGTTGATGTTCACATCTTCACACTTCCCTCTTGGAGATTAGCAGTAGTTTGCAGGTCAAGACATGAATGCTTTTTCAATGCCTGTTAGAGGGATTGGTTTGTTCTATGTGGCCAATGAATGAATGAATGAATGAATGAATGAATGAATGCATGAAACGTTATTGTCACCTGTGACAAGTCACAGTGATATTCTTTGTTCTGCATACCCAAGGTATGCAAAGAGTTGCCACATAAAGGGCACCATTAAAGTTACAAAGTATCCCCCGCCAGGTCCTCCTTAGTTCTCTCCCCCACACCCCTCATTGTGGTTCCCCCACGCCGGGTGCTCCTTTGGGAGGGATTGATGGTGTGTGACCCATTGCAACCCATACATTGGTAGACACCCAATTCTAAAGAAGGGTCCCGACCTGAAACGTCATCTGTCCATGTTCTCCACGGAGATGAGGAAAAGCTTTTTCACCCAGAGAGTTGTCAATCTGTGGAATTCTCTGCCTCTGAAGAGAGTGGAGGCCAATTTTCTGGATGCTTTCAAGAGTGAGTTAGACAGAGCTCTTAAAAATAGCAGAGTCTGGGGATATGGGGAGGACAGGAAAGGGGTACTGATTGGGGATGATCAGCCATGATCACAGTAAATGGCAGTGCTGGCTGGAAGGGCCGAATGGCCTACTCCTGCACCTATTGTCTATTGTGTTCTCCAGAGTTGCTGCCTGACCTGGTGAGTCATGGGCGGAAATCCCGGGGGGGGTGGGGGGGGGGGGGGGGCGGGGGGACAGGGGGACACGTCCCCCCATGTTTTGTAATCCGGATTTTGAAACTTGGTGAAAAAAAATCTATTAAAAATCTCCACTTTTCGCGAGACAGTGGGGGTGGTACTGATGATCGAGGGCTCTGATTGGACGAGAGAGACGTCAGTCAGCAGGCAGTGGGGGGAGGGGACACAATGATTCAGCGTGATGATTGGAGGAGGGAGATGTCGATCAGAGGCGGATGTAGGGGGGTGGGACTGAGGATAGAGCGCGGTGATTGGAGGAGGGAGACGTCCTGGTTGAGCAAAAATCTGAGCGGAGCTTGAAACGGCCCGTTCACGGGGCCTTTCATCACCAGGCCCGGCGCAGCTTAAAATTGTCTGTGGGATCTTCCACCGTCCCGCGGTCAAATTGCTGTGTCGAGGTGATTGAGGCTCCCGATATCGAAGCCCCGGCCGGGCGATGAAAGGCCCCCCGAACGGGCTGATTGAAGCAGCACGATTCGGGGCGGACGAAGCTGCTGCTGCTGGAGTTCGGAGTCGGTGACCAACCAGGTCAGCTCCCGATGTTACCGTCCACAGGGCCCACGGCCGAAGCCTCCCGCGTGTTTGTGTGTGTGCGTGCGCCAAGCAATTGTGTCACCCACATGTTTTGATAGTGATTTTCGCCCCTGGTGAGTTACTCCAGCACTGTATTTAAAAAAAATATAAACTACCATCTGCAGTTCCTTGTGCATCCAGGCACCCAATTACTCTGAGTGGAAAAATGAATCCAGAAATCTTAGGTGAGAAACAAATCCTACCGTTTTTGATTCAGAGATGACAAAGGACGCCACAAGGTGGCGCAGCGGTAGCGTTGCTGCCCCACAGCGCCAGAGACCGAGGTTCAATCCGGACTGTGAGTCCTGTCTGTACGGAATTTGTACGTTCTCTCCGTGACCTGCGTGGGGCTTACTCCGAGATCTTTGCTTTCCTCCCACACTCCAAAGACGTACAGGTTTGTAGGTTAATTAGCTTGGTAGAATCGTGTCAAGATGTAAAATTGTCCCTAGTGCATGTAGGGCAGTGTTAAGGGGCTGTCCCACTGTGGCAACCTAATTGGCGAGTTTAGGAGAGTTTGAAAAAAATGTCATGTTGAAGACCTCCTTTGACTATGTTGAAGACTAGCTTCAACTAACTTCTAGCAATGTTACATTTTGAGATTTAAAAAATCAAGTCTGCAATTTATCCCATCAGATAAAGCATAAAAAGAAGTTTAATTTGACACCTAATTCACTTTCATATCTTCAGCATTAAAAAGGTTATGGCCATTTTCATATTCGGAAATTAGCATCTTGTTCGCCATTTCTTTTCCATTGATTTAACACAAAAGCTGTGATCCAGGCCAGTCAAAAGCCCATAACCTTCTTAAAAATTAAGAGAACTCAATGAAATTTTCAATTATTATCAATTGAAGCATTCTGAAACAAATATGAAACAATCTTACATGGATGACCTGAAATTAAAGCATATAATTAGTTAGTTACCTAATTGTAGCTAATTACAACATTCAATTACTAGATCTAAACATCTATCCATTTCTTAAGAAATGATAAACATTTTTAAATTGCCTAAGTGTCCAAATAACATTCACACAATAATCCACAATATATCATGATTTTTAAATCTCATTTTCGTAAATTTATAGGCCAAATTGAAGGAATTTAGTGTTAAATGCTAGTGGGTTTTAGTGGAACACAGTGGATTGGAACTTTGCGGTTTGCGGTGAATTTAACCCACAGTCGGCAGGAAAAATACAGCCGGTTCGTTTTTTTTTGCCCCCTTTTTGCAGCATGAAAATTTGATTAAATGCTTCCCAAGGAGCACGTTTTTATGTAAAAATAAACTGTGTACCTTCTTTTATCCCCTACGTAAAATCCTTCCCGTTGTCGGCGCTCACGGCTTTAGAAGATGATTTTTAAACTACTCTAGCTAATAAATGATCTAACGTAGTTTAAAAATAGCTTCATGAAACAAATGTCGGAGCGTTTTTTCTTCAGCACCGAAATCGCCTGAGATTGATCGATTTGGACTGTCTGGGGAAAAGCGGCATTTTAAACCCGCCACCCTCTGAAAGTCACGCACACGGGGAGCGGCAGAACTGCAGCGCCGCTGAAGGTAGATATTGTAACTTACCTATAACTTCGACCAGCTTCGGAAAAACTGGACACCGAATAGTGGAGAGTGAAGACGACCTCCTTCGACCTCCCTTCGACTATGTTGAAGACTATCTACGACTACCGTCGATTACCTTCGACTACCCTTGATTACCTACGACCAACATGCCGACCTACTACGAACTACTTCGACTAAACCTACGAGTAAAAAAAGTATCGATTTTTTCCATGGCGACCTTTTTTTTTACTCGTGGGCATTTTTCAACAACATGTTCAACATTTCTCAACCGTTGAGGCCTCGAGTACGCGGGGACTACTCTCGAGCACCGAGGAGAGTTACAAAGACCTCCTAGGACCTCGTGTCGACCATGCTGCGAGTATGAGTCGAGGGCAAACTCGGCAGAACTCGCGGATTAGGTCGCCGCAGTGGGCCAGCCCCTTTAATGTGTGGGGATCGCTGGTCGGTGAGGACTCGAGGGCCTGTCCCCGCGCTGTATCTCCAAACTAAACTAATAAATTAAATGATACCAGGTCAGTGAAAGGAACAGATTAGATGGACTAGAATGTTGCCTGGGTTCCAGCAACGAAGTTACAGAGAAAGGTTGAACAAGTTGGGTCTTTATTCTTTGCAGCGCAGAAGGTTAAGGGGGACTTGATTGAGGTCTTTAAAATGATGAAAGGGATAGACAGAGTTGATATGGATAAGCTTTTCCCATTGAGGGTAGGGAAGATTCAAACAAGAGGGCATGACATGAGAATTAAGGGACAGAAGTTTAGGGGTAACATGAGGGGGAACTTCTTTACTCAGAGAGTGGTGGCTGTGTGGAATGATCTTCCAGCAGAAGTGGTGGAGGCAGGATCGATTTTAACATTTAAAAGTAAAGTGGATAGGTATATGGACGGGAAGGGAATGGAGGGGTATGGTCTGAGTGCAGGTAGATGGGACTAGATGGTCGGCACGGACTGGAAGGGCCGAGAGGGCCTGTTTCCGTGCTGTAATTGTTATATGGTTACATGGTTATATGGTTAAAAGTAAGGAATTGTGATTTAAGTAGTGGACAGGGTGAGAGGGTGCAGGGAATAAAGGGGACAAAGGGAATGACTGGAACATCTTGGTCCCCACCCTGTCACATAACTTTATTGTGTTCCTCGTGAGGGTGGGGACCCGAGCAGGAGGCCAAGATGAACTGTGTATCTGGCACATTTGGATGAACATAGTCACAGAGGCACACAACATGGAAACAGGCCTTTAACCCAACTCATCCATGCCAGCTAGGTTGACCCATCGGAGCTAGCTCCATTTGCCCTTGTCTGTCCACATCCCTCCAAACCTTTCCTGTCAATGTACCTGTCCAGATGTCGTTTAGATGTTGTTATCATACCTGCTTCACCTACTTTCTCTGGCAGTTCATTCCATATACCCATTGTGTTCATGTTTATAAGTGATAGGAGCAGAATTAGGCCATTCGGCCCATCAAGTCTACTGCACCATTCAATCACAGCGGATCAATCTCTCCCTCCTAACCCCATTCTCCTGCCTTCTCCCCATAACCCTTGATGCCTGTACTAATCAAGAATCTATCTATTGTTTAAGAAAGGACTGCAGATGCTGGAAAAATCTGTGGACAAAAATGCTGGAGAAACTCAGTGGGTGAGGCAGCATCCATGGAGCAAAGGAATAGGTGACGTTTCGGGTCGAGACCCTTCTTCAGACTGGGTTTCTCCAGCATTTTTGTCTACCGAGGAATCCATCTATCTATCTACGCTTTAAAAATATCCACTGACTTGGCCTCCACAGCCTCCTTTGCAATTAATTCCACAGATTCACCACCCTCTGACTAGAGAAATTCCTCATCTCCTTTCTAAAGGAATGAAAAAATGTTGCACGTTGACAGAAAATAATATTACTGAAGCATAATTTGTGCTTATTATTCCAGAGTTGTTGTCTTGTCTTGAACATTCTTCTGGGGAAACACTGTTTAACTGGATCTCTTCTCAATTCCTTCAGTCTTGATGGTGTCTCTCGTGACAAATTTTAACTGTTGCTCCAGGTTGTTCCGCACAGTGAAAACCATTGTGTTAAATTATTAAGTGTATCTCTGACTTCTATTAACGCAAACATTATGATTAAATAATTAGAAGACAGCACACGATTGGGTTTCATGTTTATTATCTTCATAATGTTCTTCCATCATAGTTCCTTCACCAAGCGGAGGCTGGGCGATCGTTTCGCCGAACACCTCCGCTCGGTCCGCAATAACCAACCCGACCTCCCGGTGGCTCAGCACTTCAACTCCCCCTCCCATTCCGTATCCGACCTCTCGGTCCTGGGCCTCCTCCATAGCCAGAGTGAGCAACACCGCAAGTTGGAGGAACAGCACCTCATATTCCACTTGGGGAGTCTGCATCCTCTGGGCTTAAACATTGAATTTTCTCAATTCTGTTAACCCTTGCTGTCTCCTCCACTTCCCACCTCTCCCTCAGCCCTCGGGCCCTGGCATTCCCTCTCTCTCTATCTCTCCCCCACCCAAGTCGCACTAGCTTCTCATTTTCACACTCCAAACAGCTTACAATGGCCTGTTTCCTTTATCATCGATACTTTTTTGCATATCTTTCATTCATTGTTCTTTATCTCTCCACATCACCGTCTATATCTCTCGTTTCCCTGATTGCTGACCAGTCTGAAGAAGGGTCTGGACCCGAAACGTCGCCTATCTCCTTCGCTCCTTAGATGCTGCTGCACCCGCTGAGTTTCTCCAGCCTTTTGTGTAACCCCCATAGTTCCTTCATCGTTGTTTCAGCACATTTACATATTTGTATCGGTGTTCTCTCATTATTGTTGTGTAGTGGGAGAGTCTAGGGCTAGAGGGCACAGCCTTAGAATCAGAGAACACACCTTGAGAATGGAGGTGAGCAGGAACTTCTTTAGCCAGAGGCTGGTGAATCCGTGAAACTCATTGCTCCAGACGGCTGTGGAGCCTATCAATGGGTACTTTTAAAGCAAAGATTGAAAGATAAAGGTTCTGGATTAGTTATTGGCGACAAAGTTATGGAGAGAAGGCAGGAGAATGGGGTTAGGAGGGAGAGATACATCAGCCATGATTGAATGGCGGAGCAATGTCGATGGGCTGAATGGCCTAATTCTGCTCCTATGTCCTATGATCATAAGGGATAGGAGAAAATGAGGCCATTCGGCCCATCGTCTACTCCGACGTTCAATCGTGGCTGATCTATCTCTCCCTCCTAACCCCATTCTCCTGCCTTCTCCCCATAACCCCTGACACCCGTACTAATCAAGAATCTACCTATCTCTCCAATATACATATCCAATGACTTGGCCTCTACAGCCTTCTGTGGCAAATAATTCCACAGATTCACCACCCTCTGACTAAAGAAATTTCTCCTCATCTCCTTCCTAAAGGAACATCCTTTAATTCCGAGGTCCTAGACTCCCCCACTGGTGGAAACATCCTCTCCACATCCACTCTATCCAAGCCTTTCACTGTTCAGTAAGTTTCAATGAGGTGCCCCCCTCATTCTTCTAAACTCCAGCGATCTTATGATCTCACAGTCTTGTGTGTACCAAGTTATGCCCCTGTCCTACTTAGGAAACCTGAACGGCAACCTCTGGAGTCTTTGCGCCCCAAGCCTTGAAATCCCCTTGAAATAACATCACAAATCCCCCGTTGTGTGAAACACAAAATTAGAGGTTGACGTATCTGCCATGAAACATGAGGTTCCCGGAGGTTTTTGTCAGTCTCCCTAATGGTCGAAAGTGCTTTCCACTCCTTCGCCGGAACATAGAAGAAGCGGAAACCACTTTCAACCATTCGGGAGACTGACAAAAACCTCCGGGAACCGCACGGAAACCTTGGGTGGGGCGCAAAGTCTCCAGAGGTTTCCGTTCAGGTTTCCTACGTGGGACAGGGGCATTACAGTGAAAAGTTCTGCTTGGGTAGCTTACAATCTAACGGTATTAACATAATCAGTATCCCGTACCTGCCTTCTCTCCATACCCCCTGATCCCCTTAGCCACAAGGGCCACATCTAACTCCCGCTTAAATATAGCCAATGAACTGGCCTCAACTACCTTCTGTGGCAGAGAGTTCCACAGATTCACCATTTTACTTCGGAGTCACGTGAGTGACTACGTGAAGAACCCCGTACAGCCGTTCGTGCGTCATTGCGTCAGACGTTTTTCGTGCAGACGACTGTGGAGCAGCGCAGCTCCTCCATGGTAAGTCTAAAAAAGTTGCAGGTAAGTGCTATTTTTCTTACTTGTTCTAGGTCTCTGCAGGAACCTCCGGGGTTTTTGCAGTGGATGTTCGCGATAGCCGACGAGGGAACCAGCCTAGGGCTTTGGGGGAAAACCCTGGTCCAACCGCGGAAGCGGAGAGCTGGCGAAAGTCGGGTTCGCGATCGGAGTCACTGATAACGCGGTCAGTGACTCCACACGTTGGGGTCCCGGGGAGGGGAAACCCGAGAATAGTGCGGTTCTAGACCGCAGTAGTCCCTAGGGGATGGGGCTTAACGGACCTGAACGGTCTGCCTGGGTTCCCTGGGAGGGGAAACCCAAGTATATGTGGTTCTAGACCACAGTGGTCCCCAGCACATGGGGTTAAAACTAACCTAAACGGTTAGGCTGGGTTCCCGGTGGAGGGGAATCCCAAGTATGTGTAGTTCCCAGACCACAGTAGTCCCCAGCACATGGGGTTAATTCACATAAATGATTAGCCTGCGTGCCAGGAGGGTACCGCGGGTATATATTTATATATAATATATTTATATGGATTCCTGGGGAGGGGAAATTCACCTATGGGGTTCCCAAACTACAATAATCCCCAGGATATGGGGACAACTGACAAAAATAGTCAGTACAATTAGGAAAGTTGTGAGGTTTCACCTCTGGGAATTAATTTAGAGAGCAGCACCTTTGGGTAGGGCTGCTTCATGGGAATGCCAAGTTATGGCAGTGCCAGCCTATGGGAAAGGCTGTGCCAGCAGTACCTTTGTTTAGGACTGGTCATGGGGATGCCAAGCTATGGCAGGCTAGCATGTTGGAGAGGCTGTGCCAGCAGTACCTTTGCTCAGGTCTGCTCTAAGGGAATGCCAAGTTATGGTAGGCTAGCCTATTGGAGAGGTTATGCCAGCAGCACCTTTGCTCAGGGCTGCTTGATGAGAATGCCAAATCTATGGCAAATACTGGCCTATGGGAAAGGCCGTGCCAGCAGCTACTTTGTTCAGGGCTGCTTCATGGGCACCAGCGGTACCTTGTTAGGGCTGCTTTATGGGAATAGCAGTTTAGTAGGGTATTCCCATTTACGGTGATCATGGGGGATGAGGAGGAATTGTTAGGATAAGGCAATATAACAGAATGATGACAAAAAAGCATTCAAAGAAAACTATACACAGTTTAAAAAAATGCTGGTTATATATGTGCTAAAATCCACTGTTTAGTCTCAAACTATATTTGAGAAATTGGGCTCCTCTATCCAGTTAGATTAAGTTCCTATCAAATAGATTTGTAGGATGTTGGGATTTACTTTTAGGTATTCAATTGGCCATGATGCCGGCCTGGGCAACAGATTGCAGCCAATAGACTTTGGTAACAGTTGTTGGTATAAAACAGTTCTAGTCGTTGAACTAATTGTTAATTGTATAGATGCAATTCAGGTGTGTAAGTAGAGCAACAGTTATTTTGTTAAATGGTTAATTATTAAGTGCCATCTAGGTCATTGTTAACACCAGCTGAAATTAATAATGTCACGATGATGGACAAACAGTGGTCATTACTGCTCCAGTAGTTGTTAGGTAAATCTTTCATTCTATTGCAAATTGGTGCTAATGGCCCTAAATGGGAAATTGTGTCAGCAGGGCTTTGTAGCAGGCCTGCTTAATGGCTCCCTCATGTAAGAGGAGAGCATGTGGGATTGGTATAGTTTAACGCCGAGTCTGAGGGTATAGCCATAGAGCATGCCCAAGAGATCAGGGTATGTGCCAGAGGTCGATGCCTGGCAAGAAAGTTACCATCCCAAACACATATGCAGTGAACACCGCTCTCAGGGGGACATTACAGTTGGCTGCCGAATCTTCTATTCAGGTAAGACTTTTCCATAGGTGTAACCTGGAGGGCGAAGCACAAGCTATTGGAATGAGCAAGGTTTCATAGTTTCGGCAACAATGCATCCCATGTCTTTATTGGCAGTAGCGGTTCACTGAAGTTGCTGGCAGCATGAAAGCTGGCCAGAGGCTCCACGCACTGTACCTGTGCTACTCTGCAATTAAGGGACCACTTGCAGTTTGGTAAGGTGTATACTTAGTTATACATTACAAATGATTGAGACATTATCAGCTACTTTGAACAGTAAATGTAAAATGTACAATATTAGTTTTCAAGCAGGTTAGAATTGGACAGGTTCAGTATAAGGACCAAGATTGTCTTGCTAGACTGGCTCGGAAATTGGGCCACAGTTGCTGTTTCAGGTAGTTACCAAGTAGCTCAAATATCATCTTGAGTTTGGAGATGCAACAGATTTGCATGACTTGCCCAAAAAATAATATTTCTGTTATTAGTATCAACTATTTATAGACTCTACGGGCATTGTATGGGCTATAGAGTGATTGGACAAATAAGCATATTGTCATGCTCATGTTCAGGTTGATGCATTGTGATGATGGCATATGTTAGTCACGAGGGTGCAATTGGTTAAAGAACCACTGGAATGGTTACATAATCTTGTTGCCACAGGAGAATCATCAAGTGTGGGTAATGGCAACACAGAGTTGGTGTTGAATCGCACTGTATTATGAAATTCTGGTTCAATGGAACACCTAATATGAATATATGTATGTTGGTTTCATGTTTATTTCACTGGTTGCAAAATAGTTGGCATAGCAGTGGCGAAAGATACATTCTCGCCAAAAGGAGCAGGTGGGTCTTTTATGGCTACCTCCATTTTGTCTCATCAATCGAGGCTTCAAATAAAGTCATTAAGAGGCTTTAAGTTCCTATTGTGTGATTATGCAAATTGATTCCCGATTTGTTGCGAATAATTATATAACCTTATTGGTTATTTTAAACTTGAATTTGCTTGTTCAGCCTGAGGCTTTGGAAATCAGATGTTGCATGATAAACTCAAATTATGTTCTGCAGGTTTAACAAACTGCCCTAAGATTTGGGTTGTTACATCTATCCTTCCATGTGTTCAAAGTGTTTGCATAGCACCAAACGGCTGAATTTTCTTTTCCAGGAGATGAAAGAGTTTGTTATGCTTATGTTCCATGGAAAATGGTATTGATTGCTAATGTTTCGAGTTCATGCTAAATGATTGTCTGTTAATTATGGAGTTACACGGCCATTAATTGGCTCGATGAGCTTCTTCATTGAATTGGCTGTAGCAAACAAGACTCGCTCTGTTGGGTCTACACCGATTATCAAGGGGTAGGATATCTTCAACATGGGTCCCAGGACCAGTATAATGCCATATGCGATGTTGATCACTATTTCACCAGGAGGCAGCAACTATATCCTTAAATTTGGCTGGAGTTTATTAGGTAGTTATCCTTCTGGCACTGGTTTAGTGCAGCAGGTTCAGTCGCTAAATAATTGTGATGGTACAGGATGATAATGTCTGTAAATTATAATATTATGTTATAAATACTTGAGCAGACCAGAAGGGGGCCAGGTCTCAAAATAGTCACAGGCATACCAGGGGACCTTTGATAAGGTAAGCACACATGTATACAACAATATGTCAAGGTCATCAAGAGCCTTGGAGTTCTGGACTAGCAATGTTGTTAGTCACAAAGAATTTGGGAGAACGTATTGCTCATGGCATTCCAGATGAGGAAAACGGAGTTGTGTTATGTACTAATGGATTCTGTTTCCAGATCTCATTCCACCAGGGCTGCTACAACATCAGCAGCAAGGGTATTTATGTTCCGCTGGGTCGCATTGTTGCGGCTGGAGTATGGTCCATCGAATGAATCTCCAAACATCTGTAATGACCCATTGGTGAACCAGGAGTATTTGTTAACTCTATTTATGTTCTGGTTATATTTTCCATCTGGGTGAGAGATGGAAATATTATTGTTTCATTTAAACAGCATCAGCATGTTTTACATCTATGTTATGGCTGTATGCATTATGAATGTTTCCCTTCATTTGTCAATGAAGCAGCTGTGGTTGTGTATACTCGTTTCACATGGCATGAAATCACAGAGCTTTGAAGTCTTCATGTAGTCACTCGCGTGACTCCGAAGTAAAATAGTAAGATTAAACGAGAACTTACCAGTTTGAAGTTTGATCTTTATTTTATGAGGAGTCGAGTTGAGGGACTACGTGCCCTCTGCTCCCAGCCCTCATACATTTCATCTGGTAGTTCTAGTCTTTATCTTACCATTATACTTCAGTTATTATTTGCTGTGATTTCACACCGTTGCTTTGAAGATTGACGCACGAACGTCTGTACGGGGTTCTTCACGTAGTCCCTCAACTCGACTCATAAAATAAAGATGCCTTCACCTTGAAGGCGCTGGAGGCATTACCCCGGCTCACCCTCCTACCAGACCTTGCTCCTCGCGACCGACGTCCCCAGCTCCCTCCTGGTCCCGCCAGCCGTAGAGCCCAGCGGTGGACTCCAACAGGCAGGTTCCTGAACTCGCTGAGCCTTCGGGCCGGTTCCCAGTCCCATTGAACGATGAGCCTTTGGGTAGGGTCCCATGGCTGCGGTACCTCGAGAAGACCTCCGCCTGATAGAAGGGGGGAATGATCTATTGGTCGGTCTGTTACTATGTTTCGTAGTGTTAGGTCTTGTTGGAGTGGGCCACTTTAATCCTCAAAACCTAATTAAGTTCAGCAAATTTACCATGGAACACAAACCGAGGCCAATGTCTTGTGTAATTAGTGGGTGTTGTAAAAAGCGGAGAGTTTTATTACACATGTAGCAACTTAAACTGATCGCACGTATAATCTGCCTTCTCAGATCTGCTCTTTAATTAGCCTGCAACGATTGTTCCACACTGGGTATTAAAAGTCTTTGATTTAAATACTTGATGTTGCTTGGCTTTCAACTGTTAGAATCATGTTAATGGTGGCAGAAGCCAAAAATTCCAGTTGCCATCATTGTGTTTTAGAGAGTCATAAAATAACACAGGGCAGAGGGAGGCCATTCAACCCACCATGCCAGTGCTAGCTCTCTCTTTGGAAAAACTATCTAATTTAGTCCCTGTTCCCTCTTTTGCCTTAGTTTAGTTTGGAGATAAACTTTGGCCCACCGAGTTTAGTTTAGTTTCATTGAGTCTATTGTCAGGTGTACTGAGGTACAGTGGAAAGCTTGCGTGCGGAAAGACAACACATGATTACAATCCAGCCATTCACTGTGTACAGATACATAATAAAGGAATATTGTTTAGTGCAGGATAAAGCTCGTAAAGTACGATTAAGGATAGTCCGAGGGTCTCGAATGAGGTAGATGGTAGCTCAGGACCACTCTCTAGTTGGTGGTAGAATGGTTCAGTTGCCTGAAAACAGCTGGGAAGAAACTGCCCCTGAATCTGGAGGTGTGCGTTTTCACACTTCTGTACCTTTTGCCTGATGGGAGGGGGGAGAAGAGGGAGTGACCGGGGTGTGATTCGTCCTTGACGATGCTGCTGGCCTTGCTGAGGCAACGTGAGGTATAAATGGAGTCCGCGCCGACCAGCGATCACCCCGTACACTAATACGTTGTTCCCATGCTGTATTCTGCACACGGGACAATTTACAGAAGCTATTTAAAAATAGCGGAGTCGGGGGATATGGGGAGAAGGCAGGAACGGGGTACTGATTGGGGATGATCAGCCATGAGCACAGTGAATGGCGATGCTGGCTTGAACGGCCGAATGGCCTCCTCCTGCACCTGTTGTCGATTGTCTAATGTTTAATTTCACCTACAAACCTGCACGTCTTTGGAATGTGGGAGGAATCCAGAATTTTTAGTCAAAGCCGGTTGCGATGCTAGTTGAAGGTGGTTGCCGGAGGACAAAAACCTCCGGGAACTGCACGGAAACCTTGGGTGGGGCGCAAAGTCTCCAGAGGTTTCCGTTCAGGTTTCCTAAGTGGGACAGGGGCACAAGGCAGCAACTCTACACTACGCCACTGTTAGATAAACATATTTTAATTGTGCCGCATGCACAATGTCGTTTGAACTTTTAACAATGAAGTATTTCCAATCTTCACTGCAAAGAGTTCCCAGTGAACGGTCGAGCTCTGGGGACTGTTGGGGAACAGATTTATCTAGGAGGTGGCCACAAATGCAGGAGTAACACAGCGGGACAGGCAGCTTCCCTGGAGGAAAGGAATGGGCGACGTTTTGGGTCGAGGCCCTTCTTTAGACTGATGTCAGGGGAGGGGGTGGGACAGAGATAGAATGGTGGTGGAGACAGTGAGACTGGTGGGAGAACTGGGGAGGGGATGGGGAGAGAAAGCAACTTCGGACAGCCCCTGCATTCCCCCCCCCCTCCCCTTCCCAGTTCTCCCTCCAGTCTTTTAGTCCTGTCCCACGGTGCGAGTTCATTCCAAGAGCTCTCCCGAGTTTAAAAAAAAAATCAAACTCGTGGTAAGCACGGAGAATGAAGGTAGCGGGTACGTCGGAGCTCGGGGACGTCTCTTAGCGGCTCGAATCGCTGACGGCAGGTACTCGGGAAGACTCGCTAACGGCAGGTAAGCTCGTGAAGATTTTTCAACATGTTGAAAAATGTCCACGAGAGCCCCGAGTACCGACGAGCGGCCATTACCGTAAATCTCCGAGTTCGAATCAGCGCAAACTCGGGAGAGCTCTTGGAATGAACTCGTACAGTGGGACAGGGCTATTACTGTCTCCGACTACATTCTATCTTTGTCCCGCTCCCTCCCCTGACATCAGTCTGAAGAAGGGTCTCGACCCGAAACGTTGCCCATCCTTCTCTCCAGAGATGCTGCCTCACCAGCTGAGTTACTCCAGCATTTGTGTCTACATGTCATTAGCTTTCTACACTGCCTGCTTTACCTGCATGTTTACTTTCAGTGACTGGTGTACAAGGACACTCGGGTCTCGTTGCACTTCTCTTTTTCCTAATCTGACACCATTGAGATAATAATCTGCCTCCTTGTTCTTGCCGCCAAAGTGGATAACCTCACGTTTATCCACATTAAACTGCATCTGTCATGCATCTGACCACTCACCCAACCTGTCCAAGTCACTCTGCAAAGTACTAGCATCCTCTGCCACCCAGCTTTGTGTCATCTGCAAATTTGCTAATGTTACTTTTAATCCCATCATCTAAATTGCGTATACATATATAGATATCTGTGTGTGTGTATATGTGTGTCTGAAGAAGGGTCGCGACCCGAAACATCACCCATTCCTTCTCTCCAGATATGCTGCCTGTCCCGCTGAGTTACTCGTTCAATTAGTGTCTACCGTCGATTTAATCCAGCATCTGCAGTTCTTTCTTACACCGAGATCTAGTACATAGTTCCTTGAAAATGGCATCACAGGTAGACACTGGAGTACTGTGTTCAGTTGTGGCTGCCCTGTTAGTGGAAAGATTTTGCTGTGCTATAACGGGTTCAGAGAAGATCTACAAAGATGTTGGCGGGATGTAAGGGTTATTGGGAGATTGGGCAAGCTAGGGCTCTATTCCTTGGAGCACAGGAGGATGGGCGGTGATCTTATGGTAGGTATGTTACAATACCTACCTTTAGCAGCGCTGCAGTTCTGCCGCTCCCCGTGTGCGCGACTTTGGTGCCTTTCAGGGGGAGGCGGGTTTAAAATGATGATTTTCTCTAGGCAGTCCAAATCAATCAATGTCGGACGATTTTGTCGCTATAGAGAAATCGCTCCGACATTTCATTCATAAAGGTATTTTTAAACTATGCTAGATTATTTATTAACGAGTAGTTTAAAAATCATCTTCTAAAGCTCTGAACGGTGACAGCGGAACGGACCTAAGGTAGGCGATAAAAGAAGCTACACAGTTTATTTTTACATAAAAACTTGGTTTTTAGGAAGGCTTTAATCACATTTTCATGTTGCGAAAAGGGGGCAAAAAAAATGTATGAACCGGCTGTATTTTTCATACCGACTTCACCGCAAACCGTAACATTCTAACCCACCGCATTCCACTAAAACCCACTCGCTAGTTGATTTAAATGGCCATTAATTTACAGGCATTAAACACTAAATTCCTTCTATTTGGCCTATAAATTCATGAAAATGAGATTTAAAAATTAAGTTATATTGTGGATTATTGTGTGAATGTTATTTGGACACTTAGGCAATTAAAAAAAAAGTTTATCTTTTCTTAAGAAATGGATAGATGTTTAGATCTACTCATTGAATTTTGTAATTAGCTACAATTAGATAACTAGCTAATTATATGTTTTAATTTCTGGTCATCCAAGTAAGATTGTTTCATATTTGTTTCAGAATGCTTCAATCTATAATAACTGAAAATGTCATTGAGTTCTCTTAATTTTTAAGAAAGTTATGGGCTTTTAACTGTTCTAGATCACAGCTTTTGAGTTAAGTCAATTGAAAGGCAATGGGGAACAAGATGTTAATTTCCGAGTATGAAAATGGTCATAACTTTATTAATACTGAAGATATGAAAGTGAATTAGGTGTCAAATTAAACTTCTTTTTATGCTTTATCTGATGGGATAAATTGCAGACTTGATTTTTAAAATCTCAAAATTTTGTAACATTGCTACTTATGGAGGTGTCTAAAATCATGAAGGGAATAGCAGGGAATTGAGAACCAGGGGTTTCAGGTAAGAGGGGAAAGTATTTCTGGAATCTTTTTCACACATAGGGTGGTGACTATGTATGGAATGAGCTGCCAGAGGAGGTAGTTGAGGCAGGTACTATAACAATGTTTAAAATACATTTACAAAGATACTGGACAGGAAAGGTTTGGAGGGATATGGGCCAAACATTGGGCAGGTGGGACTGTTAGATGGTCGGCATGGACATGTTGGGCCGAAGGGCCTGTTTCCATTCAGTATTGTTCATAAGGTCATAAGTGATTGGAGCAGAATTAGGCCATTTGGCCCATCAAGTCTACTCCGCCATGCAATCATGGCTGGTCGATCTTCCCCTCTCAACCCCATTCTCCTGCCTTCTCCCCGTAACCCCCGACACCCTACGCTTCAAGACTCTTTGAGGTTGACTGAATTTTTTGCTCTGCGTATGATTCTTTTCATTGAGTAGAATCCCTGTCCTTTGTTTGTGTCATTCTATTCAGAGTTGTATTCGCATTGAAAGCCCAACAAAGGTATCATTAAAAACAACAGTTTCTATCATCCTGTTATTTTCATTGGGATTTTCCATCTAATTTATGACTCTTCTGCTCTGCTGCTCAGGTCCCCAAAGAAGACACTTTGAACCTTAAACCTCTCCCTCAGATCTTCAGACATCTGTTCCATCTTGTGCCTCCCTGGGTGGCATTAAATATTTATCAGTACAGAGGAGTCAAGCGAAGGCATTAACATTAATGGAGAGATGACATTGATGGTGTCGATCATCAGTCCACTACTCCATTTGCTCAATTAGTCTTCATGTTGGGCGGCACTGTACTGCCTCACAGCGACAGAGACCCGGGTTCAATCCTGACTACGGGCGCTGTCTGTACCGAGTTTGTACGTTTTCTCCCCGTGACCTGCGTGGGTTTTTTTCCGGGTGCTCCGGTTTCTTCCCGCCCTCCAAAGAGGTGCGGGTTTGTAGGTTGATTGGTTTTGGTGTGAATGTAAATTGTCCCTCGTGTGTGTAGGGTAGTGTAAGTGTGAGGGGATTGCAGGTCAGCACGGATTTGGTGGGCTGAAGGGTCGCATCCCTCACCCGGGGGAGGGCCAGGGCCGCCCTCCTCAAAGATGGTGGCATCTGCTGCTGGAAACACCCCAGTGGTCAATGGACGGGACTGGACCTTGGAGGGGGGGGGGGGGGGGTGGGGAGGGAGGAGGCAGGGGGAAGGGAGAGAGGGGTGGAGAGGGAATGGGGAAATGGAGGGGGAGAGGGGTGGTGGAGAGAGGAGGGGGGTGGGGGAAATGGAGAGGAAATGGGAGAGGGGGGGGGGAAGGGGGGGAGGGGTGGTGGAGAGAGGGGGGGGATGGTGGAGAGAGGGGGGAGGGATGGTGGAGAGGGGGGAGAAGAGAGTGGAGGGAGATGTGGGGGAGATGGAGCGAGGGGGAGAGGGAGGACTTGTTACAGTTAAAATAAAGAACTGTTTCATTTGGAAAAACTAAAGCATTCAAGAATCTGTACGTGACCTAAAACATAGTCATAAATAATTATACAGAATTATATAGTTTATAATTTATATTTATTTTGAAAATTCTCATAATCATATTGACTTGATTGTACAGTTTACGAAGATCCATTTCAAATTCTGCAGCTGGCTTATAGAGTTTTTATCGAAAGAAATGTTGATTCATTCGGTCAAATTCAACGGATGCAAACGGTGTGAAGAGCAAAAAGAACTGGGCTGGTTTAAAGTTGGAAGGCGTAACGAAATAGTACAAACTGCTACACCAAAAGCTCATGAGGTCATCGACATCGACATATTTGCACAAGAATTCAGTGCGCGCGCACATTTGTAACAGCGTAAAAAATGCCACAATACAAGATTTCTGCACACACAAACTCCTAAAAATTAGAGGGAACATTGCCTGCGTACAGTGATATTTTAACCATATGACCATATACCAATTACAGCACGGAAACAGGCCTTCTCGGCCCTTCCAGTCCGTGCCAACCATTTATTTTCCCCTAGTCCCATCTACCTGTGCTCAGACCATACCCCTCCATTCCCCTCCCGTCCATATACCTATCCACTTTACTTTTAAATGTCAAAATCGATCCTGCCTCCACCACTTCTGCAGGAAGATCATTCCACACAGCCACCACTCTCTGAGTAAAGAAGTTCCCCCTCATGTTACCCCTAAACTTCTGTCCCGTAATTCTCATGTCATGCCCTCTTGTTTGAATATTCCCTACCCTCAATGGGAAAAGCTTATCCACGTCAACTCTGTAGGTATGTTACAAAACTTACCTTGAGCAGCGCTGCAGTTCTGCCGCTTCCCGTGTGCGTGACTTTGGCGCCTTTCAGAGGGGGGCGGGCTTAAAGTGCCGTTTTTCTACAGACTGGGCAAATCGATCCATGTCGGGCGATTTCGTTGCGGAAGAAAAATCGCTCCGACATTTCATTAATGAAGGTATTTTTAAATTACGCTAGATTATTTATTATCTAGAGTAATTTAAAAATCACCTTCAAAAGCCATGAGCGCCAACAACGGGAAGGATTTTGCGTAGGGGAGAAAAAAAGGGACACAGTTTATTTTTATATTAAAAGTTGGTTTTTATGGAGGCTTTAATAACATTTTCATGTTGCGAAATGGGGTCCAAAAAAAATGGATGAATCAACAGTATTTTTCCTCCCGACTTCACTGCAAACCACAACGTTCCAATCCACCGCATTCCACTAAAACCCACTCGCT
Organism: Raja brachyura; assembly: GCA_963514005.1. The sequence goes on along the minus strand of OY740790.1, from coordinate 3,947,070 downwards.
AGTTGATTTAAATGGCCATTAATTTACAGGCATTAAACACTAAATTCCTTCCATTTGGCCCAGAAATTCATGAAAATGAGATTTAAAAATTATGTTATATTGTGGATTATTGTGTGAATGTTATTTGGACACTTAGGCAATTGAAAAGTTTATCTTTTCTTAAGAAATGGATAGATGTTTAGATCTACTCATTGAATTTTGTAATTAGCTACAATTAGATAACTAACTAATTATATGCTTTAATTTCAGGTCATCCAAGTAAGATTGTTTCATATTTGTTTCAGAATGCTTCAATCTATAATAACTGAAAATTTCATTGAGTTCTCTTAATTTTTAAGAAAGTTAAGGGCTTTTAACGGTTCTAGATCACAGCTTTTGAGTTGTCAATTGAAAGGCAATGGGGAACAAGATGCTAATTTCTGAGTATGAAAATGGTCATAACTTTCTTAATACTGAAGATATGAAAGTGAATTAAGTGTCAAATTAAACTTCTTTTTATGCTTTATCTGATGGGATAAATTGCAGACTTGATTTTTTTAATCTCAAAATTTTGTAACATTGCTAAACTCTGTCTATCCCTTTCATCATTTTAAAGACCTCAATCAAGTCCCCCCTTAACCTTCTGCGCTCCAAAGAATAAAGACTTAACTTGTTCAACCTTTCTCTGTAACTTAGTTGCTGGAACCCAGGCAACATTCCAGTAAATCTCCTCTGTACTCTCTATTTTGCATGCATTTCAGTTAAAAAACGATCATACGGTGGATGGTGCAGCGGTTGAGTTGCTGTTTTGCAGCGCTTGTGGCAGCAGAGACCTTTGTTGGATCCTGGCTACAGGTGCTTGTGTTTTTTTTTTAAATATTTATTTTATTAGAAGCAATTGTACAAGGAGAAAGTAATCGGCATAACAATTATACAATGTTCGTACAACTTCCGTTTTAACATTTTATAAACTGATAAGTAAATCGGAAGAAAGAAAAAAGGAAAGAATGCAAAAGAGGAAGAAAGGAAAAAGAAAAGAAAGGATTTTGAAAAAGATACGCAAAAGGAAAGAAGAAAAACCCCTGAACTAACGAAGAAGTGAAAACAAAAGCGGAGATATATCCCACTGCCCTTCCCTACACCCGCTCACCCAACCCTAGTGTCGAATTTGTGCCCAACCATTATGTTGTTGAAGAAATTCAATGAAAGGAGACCATATTTTGGAAAATTGATCTGGTTTGTCAGACAAGACAAACCTTAATTTTTCTAAATGTAGTGTCTCGGTCATTTCTGTGATCCACATCTTCACTGTGGGGATTGATATCTTTAGCCAGAATTTAAGTATAGGTATTTTTCGCAGTTATTAAACCGTAGTCAAGGAAGCGTCTTTGGAATATCGTTAACTTAGGGCAGCCCTCTGACAGTCCGAATATTATTAATTTTGAATCTAACTCCAATTGAATTTTGAGTGTTTTAGAAATGGTATTGAAGTTTTGTATTTTTGTACAGGATACAAATGAGTGGGTTAGGGTAGCATCTTGGAGGTGACAGTTACCACATGCTACAGGTGCTTGTTGTATGGAATTTGTACATTTTCACTGAGAACACCTCCCACACTCCAAAGGCGCTCAGGTTTGTAGGTTAATTGGCTTGGTATAAATGTAAAAATTGCTCCCAGTGTGTGTAGGAGAATGTTAATGTGCGGGGATCGCTGGCCGGCGTGGACCCGTTGGCCGAAGGGCCTGTTTCCATGCTGTTTCTCGAAACTAAACTAAATGAAACTAATGGACACAGTCGTCATTTTATTTAGAAGAACAGTATGAAAACAGGCCCTTCGGCCCACCGTGTCCGCACTAACACCCGATCACCCACACACTAGCACTACCCTACACACACACACGGGACAATATACAATTTTACCGAAGCCAATTAACCTACAAACCCGCACATCTTTGGGATGTGGGAGGAAACTAGAGCACCTGGAGAAACCGGCGTGGTCAAACTCCACACAGGCAGCAGCCATAGTCAGGATCGAACCCTTGTGTCTCTGGCGCGGTGAGGCAGCAACTCTTGCTGCCCTACACCTAAACCTAATGTGAAGTTGAGATGAAGAGCAGTCCAGCTGCAAAATTGAGGAGCTCAGAGTGTTTGCCATGTCAACAAATGCTGCGTGCGATCTGCTGGGGTCAAACGGGGAAACAGAAAGCTGGCGCATGTAAATATCGAAGCTGTTTAAAGGATGTCAATCGGCCAGTTTGTGATATAAATAGGAATCTAGCATTCCTCACAAATGGACACAGTGTTCCATCCACTGCAAGACGCCAAGTTGCAACCAGGGATTTAATGGCACCATTAATGCTCAAGGATAAGAGGCCAACGAATAAAAAGCCCCCAACGAAACTGCTAAAACACAATTGTTCTTTGGACAGTATAACACAGGAACAGGCCCTTCGGCCCACGATGATCCTGTTGGAATGAGAGAATTGGAAACCTGCAAAGTGATGGACGTCATAAAATAAATAGTCATAGGGTGATACAGTGTGGAAACAGGCCCTTCAGCCCAACGTCTCCACACTGGCCAACATGTCCCAGCTACACTAGTCATAGAGTGATACAGTGTGGAAACGGGCCCTTCAGCCCAACGCCTCCACACCGGCCAACATGTCCCAGCTACACTAATCCTACTTGCCTGCGATTGGTCCATAACCCTCCAAACCTGTACTATCCATGTACCTGTCCAACTGTTTCTTAAACGATGGGATAGTCCCAGCCTCAACTACCTCCTCTGGCAGCTCGTTCCATACACCCACCACCCTTTGTGTGAAAAAGTTACCATTCGGATTTAAGAGAGAGTTGGATAGAGCTCTAGGGGCTAGTGGAGTGAAGGGATATGGGGAGGAGGCAGGCACGGGTTATTGATAGCGGACGATCAGCCATGATCACAATGAATGGCGGTGCTGGTTTGAAGGGCCGAATGGCCTCCTCTTGCACCTATTTTCTATGATTCCTATTAAATCTTTTCCCCTTCACCTTGAACCCATGTCCTCTGGTCCTCGATTCACCTACTCTGGGCAAGAGAGTCTGTGCATCTTCCCGACCTATTCCTCTCATGATTTTATACACCTCTATAACATCACCCCTCATCCTCCTGCGCTTCATGGAATAGAGTCCCAGCCAACTCAACCTCTCCCTATAGCTCACACCCTCTAGTCCTGGCAACATCCTCGTAAATCTTCTCAGAACCCTTTCCAGCTTGACAGTACCTTTCCTATAACATGGTGCCCAGAACTGAACACAATATTCTCCACCAGATATTCTTGAATAGCTTTGTGATACAGTGTTACTGTGAAAAATATTATATAATTGTAGATCTTCCTCCATTTTCAACAAACCCATCGCAACGCAATCCATTGCCACGATTTTCAAATGTCATGCCTGCCCCCACAACTTCTGTCTGACTTCTACCAATGACTTTACTCCTTGTCTCCTTGCGTCTTCTCTGGCAGCTTTTAAATTGGAAGTTGGAGTTTGATCTAGACTGTAGAGTCAGTAGCGAGAGCCAAGAGCAATAAGGAGCAACTGCAACTGCAGCTTACACTAAAGCTCCATTCAGCGCGGCCTTGTTGGCTTCGGAAGCCGCGCACTCCAGTAGGAGGCGGCCGTTCCAGGTGTCCCAAGCCACGGAGAGGATTCTCCCGACGCCGGAGCACCATCACCCGGCGAGAACGGCCTGGAACATCGGGCCTCTGTGAAGGCGACTGCGGAGGCCTCAATAGGCCTGACTCTGGGTGGATTGTGCGGAGTTCGTCCCGACATCGCGCGGGGCTCCGAAAAACTGACTATGTTGAAAAATTCTGCGCGGCAACGGCTTGTCGGCTCGCAGTCGCCTCGACGCATTACACACCACCTCAACGTCGTGCCTCCGTGACCCTCTCTGTAGGTGCCTCCGTGACCCTCTATGTGTGTGGCTCTGTGGCCCTCTGTGTGTGTGTGTGCCTCTGTACCCCTCTCTGTGTGCCCCTCTGGGTCCTGGCGAACTTACCTTTAAGACTTCGCTCCAAGTTCGCCTCACTTTGCGCCGCGTTGCGCCACTCACCCGACCTCCGCGCCGCCCCTGCTGCCAGTTTGATCGCGCTTGCCGCATGCAGGCGCATGCTGGTGGGAACGGCCCTGTACAGGGATCACCCGACCTCCGCGCGGCCCCCGCTTCTAGTTTGATCGCGCTCATTGCATGGAGTCGGATGCTGGTAGGACAGGCCCTTAACACTATCCTACACACACTCGGGACAATTTTACATTGATACCCAGCCAATGAGTCTACAAACCTGAATGTCTTTGGAGAGTGGGAGGAAACTGAAGATCTCGGAGAAAACCCACGCAGGTCACGGGGAGAACGTACAAACTCTGTACAGACAGCACCTGGAGTCAGGATCGAACCCGGGTCTCTGGCGCTGTAAGGCAGCAACTCGACCGCTGCACCACCGTGCACCCTACCCATAGTGTATGGGTGATCAATGGTTGGTGTGGACTCGATGGGCTGAATGGCCGGTTCCAAATTGTTTCTCTAAAAATAATATTAAGCTGGCCAGAGGCATAAGTGAAATATAATTTTGGATTTGCTGACTTGCCCAAAAACCAAATGAAATATTTATATAAAACTAACGCAGCTCATATTCTTATTTACTGGTGTTGTGTCAAATATGCAGAATCACATGTGCATGCACAAGCAGTTGCCATTTCTCGATACTTACTGCTACAATTGAAAATATTTTTCATTTACAAAATAATGGTGGCTATTTGCCAACAGCTGGGAAAGATAATCTTAAATAAGATAGACACAAAAAGCTGGAGTAACTCAGCGGGTCAGGCAGCATCTCTGGAGAAAAGGAATGGGTGATGTTTCGGGTCGAGACCCTTCTTCAGACTGAGAGTCCGAGGCAAGGGAAAGGAGAGATATAGACGGTGATGTGGAGAGATACAGTACATATGAATGAAAGATGTGCAGGAAAGTAATGATGATCAAGGAAACAGGCCATTGTTAGCTGAGTGCTAGGTGAAAACGAGTTACAGACAATGAGACTCAACACGACGTCTTTGAAACTAGTACTACGACTTGGGGGGGGGGGGGGGGGGGGAGGAGGAGGGGCGGATGGAGAAAGGATGCAAGGGGTTACTTGAAGTTAAATATGCCTGTCGAAACAAAGAGATTTTATCCCTTGGAGAGCAAGGAGAATCAGCTTGTAGAGGTGTATCAGATCATGAGAGGAATAGATAGAGTGAATACGCAGAGTCTTTTGCCCAGAGTAGGAGAATCATGAACCAGACAACATAGGTTTACGGTGAGAGTGGACGGAATTAATAGGAACCTGAGGGGCAACTTTTTTTACACGTGCGGGTGGGGGGTGTATGGAATGAGATGCAGAGGGGATAGTTGAGGCAGGAACTATCACGACATGTAAGAAATATTCGAACAGGTACATGGATAGGATAGGATTTAGAGGGAATTGGGCAAAAGGCTGTCAGGTGGGACTACTAAAGATGGGGCATGTTGGTCGGCATGGGCAAGTTGGGCCAAAGGGCCTGCTTTCATGTTGAATCACTCACGGACAAAGAATGTCCTGACCTGAAAAGTCATCCATCCATGTTCTGATGAAGGGGCTCGACCCGAAACGTCACCTGTTCCTTTTCTCCAGTGGTGCTGGCTGACCCGCTGAGTTACTCCAGCACTTGATGTCCTTTTACGTATGCCTGTTTTGTTTTAAACTGCTAGTGCTGAGAAAAACGGCACAAATCCGTGCCTTAAATAAACGGTGGTTTCCTCCCGCGCTCCATGTCTCGGAGATGGTGATCTTGGAGAAAACATCTGTCTGCACGGAGTTTGTACGTTCTCCCTGGGTGCTCCGGTTTCCTCCCACACTCCACAGGCATACAGATTTGTAGGTCCATTGGCTTGGTGTCATTGTAAATTATCCCCAGTGTGTGTAGGGTAGAGTTAGTGTGAGGGGATCACTGGTCGGCACGGACTCGGTGGGCCGAAGGGCCTGTTTCCACGTTGTATCCCTAAACTGAACTGAACCAGAGAGATGGAACGAGTGAGAGCAGGCGAGGAGTGAGGGTAGGAGAGGGAACCGGGGTCTGGCCTACCCAGTCCTCGAGGTCGGCTGCGTGAGGCCCCCACCCCCTGGGGAACAGAGGTGGACGGGTGAGAGAGGGACGTGGTGTCCGAGGATGGGGATGGACGGAGGCCGCAAAACAGCCTGGGACTTGCCTGGAACAGGCTCCGCTCATAAGAACCAGAGTGTGGACTTTGTAAATGTCACCAAAACATGGCGTCTCTTGCATGCGGGCTCAGTAGACTATTTCTGTACTCTTGCCAATAGAGGACCGGGGGTCTGGCTATACACTACTGGATGGTTTGTATGAAAAATAATGTCACTGTGTTAGCACATCATAATCATACTTTTTTAGCCAAGTGTGTTTTGCAACATATACGAGGAATTTTACTTCGGAGGGACTACGTGGAGAAGGCCGTCCGCCCACATGCGCATCGTTACGTTGACCGCAATGCGCAACGACTGACTGACGGGCGCGTTTCTCCTTCCAGCGGTAAGTTTAGACCCGAAGGTCAACTCATTCCCAGGTTTTGTTTTGTCTCTTTCTGCAGGAATCTGTTTCAGAGATTTTCCTGCTGGACCAATTCGGGCCCGCGGGGAATCCCGGTCTCGGGCCACGGATACCGGGACCAGGGGGAATCGGCCGCAGAGACCGCGGAAGTGCGGGTAGCCGGCGGCCATCGGGTCCGCCACCCAACCGACTGACAGCACGGTCGGTGACTTCCAGACCAGCTGTGGTTCGCCAGGAAGGGGGTAAAAACCAGCAACAAGCCGGTAAGGTCTGTGAAGTCAGGCCAGGAGGGTCCCCCCCCCCCCCCCCCCCCCCGACATACAGGGGTCAGCTGCTTCCAGACCGCTGTGGTTCCCCAGGAAGGGGCTAAAACCAACAGCAAGTTGGGTAGGCCTGTGGCGGAGGAGGGGATCATTCGGGGTCAGTTCCTGTCTGACTCGGAGCAGCGAATCCTGATATAGGCCCGTAGGTGGGGCAATGTCAGTGCAGGTATCCTCGGGGCCTATTTTCAGGGCTGCCTACAAATCTCCCTCTCTGTGGAGGGGAGTGCGAGGGGTCAGTGTGTAACTGACTTCAAAGTTGAACTATGTCTGTGGAACATACTGGAGCACGTGCGTATGGCTTCAAGAGATACTCGCAAACGAAGGTGTTGCTGCCGGAACAGTTGGTCTCCAGCCGTTGGCAGAATACCCGCAAGGGGCCAGAGTTCCCTCACGCTACAAGTGCCGGCAGTGAACAGCGCTATCAGGGTGACATTGGAGGGGCATGAAATCCAGGAAATGAAACCAGCCGCCGAGTCCTCTTTTCGGGTAAGAATTATCCCACGGGTCAGACCAGGATGTGGAAGCAATAAGCTGTCGGACTAATCAAGGTATTGATGACTAGCAAAGCTTCATCGGTAGGTGACGACGCACCCCACGCCTCCATCGGGGGTAAGCGGTTCACTGAAGCCGGTGGCACCTTGAAACGGCTTGGAAAAAAGTTCAATTTCTTCCCTTCTTTGTTCCCCCACAGTCGGGGGGATTCCGTTGTCGGGGCGATCTTGACTCCTGTAGCCGGCAGTCGGGCCCTCCGCATTGGGACGATTAAGCTCCTGCATCGTGGGGGGGGGGGGGATGTCAGCTCCCACTTGCTGGGCGATCGGAATTCGTGTCGGGGCTGGTCGAAACCTTCTGTGTCATTTGAAGCTCCCGACATTGGTCTCTACCCGAGACTGAGCCCCGCGATGGTGAAATCCGCTTGGAGTGTCGATCCCAGGCAAGGGATCGGCTCCGATGGTAAGTCCATGTCCCCACGGTGGGGCCTAAAGTCAGTCCCGAGCGAGGCCCCCAGCTCCATGATGTTAGGCCGCAGAGCAACCGGAGATACCATCCGGAAAACAATCGCATCTCCGGCAAGGGAAGAGATTGAAAAAAAGTTTCCCCCCCCACATAAAACAAACCAGCGAACATTAACACAAACTTTTAAAACTCACTAAAAATAACAACAAAAAAGACGAAAAGACAGACAGACTGTTGGTGAGGCCGCCATCAAGCGGCGCCCCCTGGTGCATGTAACAATAAAAACACCATTGAAACATTGACCACTGAATCTCATTCAATTCTTCCCTATGGTTATGGATCCTCGACTTCCTCATTGGGACTCCTTAATCAATACGGATCGGCAACAACACTTCCTGAAGTCTAAAGTTGAAAGTCTAAATGTACAGATAAAATCCAAACCTTCATTTGTGTGCACAGGACATCACGGTGGTGCAGCGGTAGAGTTGCTGCCTTACAGCGCCAGAGACCCGGGTTCAATCGCAACTATGGATGCTGTTTGTACATGGAGTTTATACGTTCTCCCTGTGTGGGTTTTCTCCGAGAACTCCAGTTTCTTCCCACACTCCATAGACGTACAGGTTTGTAGGTTACTTGGTACAAATGTAAAATTGTCCCGTGTGTGTGTGTAGGGTAATGTTAATGTGCGGGGATCGCTGGTCGGTACGCACTCGATGGGCCGAAGGGTCTGTATCCGTGCTGTATCTCTAAACTAAACTTAGATTTTCCCTCATTAGGATGGTGGCATTATCTTATCTAATGACAGAAATATGCCATTATAATATAAAATAACTTTGATTGCTTGCTTAGTGGCTGCACAGTCACCTGTACTATAATTATTTATTTATTTATTTTTTAAATTTATTTTATTTATTTGAGGTAAATACATCAATGTACACCTATATACTGTTACAGTCATTGTACCCCATAATTTTATGGCTTTTAAAGAAAAAGAATAGAGAGAAAGAGTGAAATGTGAAAAGAGTTGTGATGGTGAAAGAGCGTGCCAAAGGGGAGAGGAAACCCTTGGTCAAAGAATTAGAAAAGGGGGTTAAAAGATGGACCCTAAAAAAGACAAGGAAAAAGAAAAAAAAAGCGGTTATTATGTTATATATATCACGCAAAAGGAATCCACCAACTCGATAGTTTTTCACCCCCCCCCCCCCCCCCACCAAGGCCCGAGGTACTCCTGCACCCTAGGGAATTGAAGGCAATATCTCCAAGTTTGCGGATGACACTAAGCTGGGAGGCAGTGTTAGCTGTGAGGAGGATGCTAGGAGACTGCAAGGTGACTTGGATAGGGTGGGTGAGTGGGCAAATGTTTGGCAGATGCAGTATAATGTGGATAAATGTGAGGTTATCCACTTTGGTGGCAAAAATAGGAAAGCAGACTATTATCTAAATGGAGGCCGATTAGGAAAAGGGGAGATGCAGCGCGACCTGGGTGTCATGGTACACCAGTCATTGAAAGTAGGCATGCAGGTACAGCAGGCAATGAAGAAAGCGAATGGTATGTTAGGTTTCATAGCAAAAGGATTTGAGTACAGGAGCAGGGAGGTTCTACTTCAGTTGTATAGGGTCTTGGTGAGGCCACACCTGGAGTATTGCGTACAGTTCTGGTCTCCAAATCTGAGGAAGGACATTATTGCCATAGAGGGAGTGCAGCGAAGGTTCACCAGACTGATTCCTGGGATGTCAGGACTGTCTTATGAACAAAGACTGCATAGACTCGGTTTATACTCTCTAGAATTTAGGAGATTGAGAGGGCATCTTATAGAAACTTACAAGATTCTTAAGGGGTTGGACAGGCTAGATGCAGGAAGATTGTTCCCAATGTTGGGGAGGTCCAGGACAAGGGGTCACAGCTTAAGGATAAGGGGGAAATCCTTTAGGACCGAGATGAGAAGGAATTTTTTCACACAGAGTGGTGGGTCTCTGGAACTCTCTGCCACAGAGGGTAGTTGAGGCCAGTTCATTGGCTATATTTAAGAGGGAGTTAGATGTGGCCCTTGTGGCTAAGGGGATCAGAGGGTATGGAGAGAAGGCAGGTACGGGATACTGAGTTGGATGATCAGCCATGATCATATTGAATGGCGGTGCAGGCTCGAAGGGCCGAATGGCCTACTCCTGCACCTAATTTCTATGTTTCTATGTCTATGTCTATCTTTGTAGCAATTCAGATAGAAGATAGAAGCGTTCTGATTTTCCTCCCAGGCGGAGTCTCATATCTTCCAGATGTAGTGTTTCAAACATAGTTGAAATCCACATATTTAATGTTGGTATAGGAGCATTTTTCCAAAATTTTAAGATTGGTGTTTTTCCTATTATTAAGCCGTAATCAAATAAATTCTTTTGATACACATTTAACTCCGAACTACCTTCTGTCATTCCAAAAATAATCCATTCTGGCTTTGGTGTCATTTTTATTTTCAACAGTTTTGTGAAAATTTCAAAGATTTCAATCCAAAACCTTTGAATTTTTGTACAAAAGATGAATGAGTGCGCTATAGTAGCTTCTTGACACTGGCATTTATCACAAATTGGTGAAACGTTGGGGAAAAATGTATTTAATTTAGTTTTTGAGTAGTATAATCTGTATTTTAAATTGTATTAAAGTGTGTCTTGCGTTAATTGAGCATTTGTGCACATTTAATAAGTATTCGATCCACCTTTCATTGGAAACCTGTACAATAATTGATCAAACATTTAAATGCATATTGTTCCAACAATTGTACATTCATAGCGAAAATATTTATTTGTAAGGTAATTGGAGAAAACATTTGTGCTCGCTGCAAAAATAATTCGGCAATTTGAACAAATATGCCGCAAATATTTGTACACTACTAAATGAAGGATTGTTTAGATTAATGACTAAGAATTTGCATTAACAATAATTTCTGGATGATATTTTCATTGCCAACATCAACAAGCCTGGGGCTGCCTAAAGGGCCTGTCTCACCAGCATGCAACTCTATGCGATGAGCGCGACCTAACGTGGTCGCTTGAGCCGTCCGGCGTCGCGGGGCCGGTCCCACTTCGATCGCCGGAGCCGTGCGGAATTGTGCGGAGTTCGTCCCAACATCTCGCGGGGCTCCGAAAAACTGACTGTTCAAAAATTCCATGAGGCAACGGCTTGTCGGCTCGCAGTTGCCTCGACGCATTATACACCGTCTCGACGTCGTTGCTCCGTGACCATCTCTGTAGGTGCCTCCGTGACCGTCTATGTGTGTGCCTCTGTGCCCCTCTCTGTGTGCCCCTCTCTGTCCTGGCGAACTTACCTTTAAGACTTCGCTCCAAGTTCGCCTCACTTTGCGCCGCGTTGCGCCACTCACCCGAATTCCGCGCGGCCCTCGCTGCCGGTTTGGTCGCGCTTGCCGCATGCAGGCGCATGCTGGTGGAAACGTCCCTGTACAGGGGATCACCCGACCTCCGCGTGGCCCCCGCTTCTAGTTTGATCGCGCTCATCGCATGGAGTCGGATGCTGGTAGGACTGGCCCTTAAGTCACGGGTTCGATCCTGACTACGGGTGTTGTCTATATGGAGTTGAGACGTTCTCTCCGTGACCTGTCTGGTTTTTCTCCGGGATCCCCAGTCTCCTCACGCACTCCAAAGATGTATAGTTTATAGATTAATTGGCCTCTAAGTTGTAAATGATCGCTAGTGTGTGTAGGGTGATGTTAATGTGCGGGGATCGCTGGTCGTTGCAGCCTGTTTCCATTGCCCTCATGACTGAGTTTGCTTTAAGATCCGTATTCCCTATTGCATGCCTCTAGGGTTAATACAATCCATTAACAGGTTAACAACTACAAAGCTACACATGTTAGACACAAAGTGCTGGAATAACTCAATGCATCAGGCAGTATCTCCAGAAAGCAAGGGCGGGTGACATTTCGGGTCAATGAAGCCGACTCACTTTGCATTTATCTTAAGGGGATATTTCTTTCAGAGATTAAAAAACAAAATTGTTTCCTTGGTTTTGAATGACACAGTTTCTCATCTGAAAGTCAGGGCACATTTGATATGAGTTTAGTTTAGGGATACAGCGCGGAAACAGGCCCTTCGGCCCACCGGGTCCACACTGACCAGCGATCCCTGCACACTAACACTATCCTACACACACACACACGGGACAATTTGAAACTATACCAAGCCAATTAACCTTCAAACCTGCACGTCTTTGGAGTGTGGGAGGAAACCGAAGATCTCGGAGAAAAGCCACGCGGTGACGGGGAGAACATACAAACTCCATACAGACGGCACCCGTAGTCGGGATCGGAACTGGTATGGCAGTAAGGCAGCAACTCTACTGCTGCGCCACCCATTTCTAGGATTTAAAACATTTGTTTAACAGTGAGCTTCAGTAACCACTGGGGTCGGTATAGCCTATAGTTAAAGGTAAAAGCCCAGACAATTTTGTTTAAGTTTTTAAAACTTGAAACTGTCTGATGTACACAATCATATATTAATGGCATGCGGTGGACAATAAATTAAGTATTGAACAAAGATTTGAACTCTAAATATATCAATTGAATGAAGTTTAAAATTGCTCAGATTAAACCATTTTAGTTAATATTAAGTAATGTGCTCAAGCGGAACTTGTGAACTGATCTATATAGGAAGGAACTGCAGATGCTGGTTTACACCAAAGATAGTCACAAAATGCTGGAGTAACTCAGCGGGTCAGGCAGCATCTCTGGAGAGAAGGATTAGGTGACGTTTCAGGTCGAGACCCTTCTGCAGACTGAGTCAGGGGAGAGGGAAATTAGAGGTATGAAAGGATCAGAACAAATCAGATCTGACACCAATGACTCTGGAAAGGTGAAGCCCACAATGGTCCATTGTTGGCTGTTGAAGAGTTAATAATGAGTGGATACGACCAGTGAAACTGGCAGGATGACCCGGGAAAAATCAATAATCATACCGCTGGGTTGAAAGCTGCCCGAGCGAATGATGTGGGGTATGTGATCTGATGTTTTGGTTATGGGGTCCATTGCATGCTGTCCATTGTTGGCAAGTTGGGACCTTCATAGCATGTCAGTCTGATATTACTGTTCAAGCCTTTCCAAATAGAATCATAGAGTCATACAGCACAGAAACAGGCCCTTCGGCCCAAGTTCCCGGGAGTGCGTAATTACCGGTAACGTTTCCTGGATTAGCCGTATCGAAGCAATGGCCGAGAAGGCACGCAAACATCTCTGCTTCCTTCGAAGGCTTACCAAGTTGGGCATGTCCCCGACAACCCTCACCAACTTCTACAGATGCGTAGTAGAAAGCATTTTATCGAGATACATCACAGCTTGGTTTGGGAACTGCTCCATCCAAGACCGCAAGAAATTGCAGAGAATTGTGGACGCAGCACAGACCATCACACAAACCAACCTCCCTTCCATTGACTCCATGTATACCCCACGCTACCTTGGCAAGGCCAGCAGCATAATCAAGGACCAGTCTCACTCCCTCTTCACCCCTCTCATAGAAACATAGAATCATATAAAATAGGTGCAGGAGTAGGCCATTCGGCCCTTCAAGCCTGCACCACCATTCAATATGATTATGGCTGATCATCCAACTCCGTATCCTGTACCTGCCTTCTCTCCATACCCCCTGATCCCTTTAGCCACAAGTGCCACATCTAACTCCCTCTTAAATATAGCCAATGAACTGGCCTCAACTACCTTCTGTGGCAGAGAATTCCACAGATTCACCACTCTGTGTGAAAAATGTTTTTCTAATCTCGGTCCTAAAAGACTTCCCCCTTATCCTTAAACTGTGACCCCTTGTTCTGGACTTCCCCAACATCGGGAACAATCTTCCTGCATCTAACCTGTCCAACCCCCTAAGAATTTTGTAAGTCTCTATAAGATCCCCCCTCAATCTTCTAAATTCCAGCGAGTACAAGCCGAGTCTATCCAGTCTTTCCTCATATGGAAGTCCTGCCATCCCAGGAATCAGTCTGGTGAACCTTCTCTGTACTCACTCTATGGCAAGAATGTATTTCCTCAGATTAGGAGACCAAAGCTGTACGCAATACGCCAGGTGTGGCCTCACCAAGAACCTGTATAACTGCAGTAGAACCTCCCTGCCCTTGTACTCAAATCCTTTTTCTATGAATGACTGGTGTACCATGACACCCAGGTCTCGTTGCATATCCCCTTTTCCTAATCGGCCACCATTCAGATAATAGTCTACCCTCATGTTTTTGCCACCTAAGTGGATAACCTCCCATTTATCCACATTATACTGCATCTGCCATGCATTTGCCCACTCACCCAGCCTATCCAAGTCACCTTGCAGCCACCTAACATCCTCCTCACAGCTAACACTGCCCCCCAGCTTTGTGTCATCTGCAAACTTGGAGATGTTGCATTCAATTCCCTCATCCAGATCATTAATATATATTGTAAATAGCTGGGGTCCCAGCACTGAACCTTGTGGTACCCCACTAGTCACTGCCTGCCATTCTGAAAAGGACCCGTTTACTCCCACTCTTTGCTTCCTGTCTGCCAGCCAGTTCTCTATCCACATCAATACTGAACCCCCAATACCGTGTGCTTTAAATTTGTATACTAATCTCTTATGTGGGACCTTGTGAAAAGCCTTCAGAAAGTCCAGATACACCACATCCACTGGTTCTCCCCCATCCACGCTATTAGTTACATCCTCGAAAATTTCTATAAGATTCGTCAGTCATGATTTACCTTTCATAAATCCATGCTGACTTTGTCCAATGATTTCACTACTTTCCAAATGTGCTGCTATCCCATCTTTAATAACTGACTCTAGCAGTTTCCCCACTACCGATGTTAGACTAACTGGTCTGTAATTCCCCGTTTTCTCCCTCCCTCCCTTTTTAAAAAGTGGGGTTACATTAGCTACCCTCTAATCCTCAGGAACTACTCCAGAATCTAAAGAGTTTTGAAAAATTATCACTAATGCATCCACTATTTCTGGGGCTACTTCCTTAAGTACTCTGGGATGCAGCCTATCTGGCCCTGGGGATTTATTGGCCTTTAATCCATTCAATTTACCTAACACCACTTCCTGGCTAACCTGGATTTCACTCAGTTCCTCCATCTCATTTGACCCCCGGTCTCCTGCTATTTCCGGCAGATTATTTATGTCTTCCTTAGTGAAGACAGAACCAAAGTAGTTATTCAATGGGTCTGCCATGTCCTTGTTCCCCATGATCAATTCACCCGTTTCTGACTGCAAGGGACCTACATTTGTTTTAACTAACCTTTTTCTCTTCACATATCTATAAAAACTTTTGCAGTCAGTTTTTATGTTCCCTGCCAGTTTTCTTTCATAATCTATTTTCCATTTCCTAATTAAGCCCTTTGTCCTCCTCTGCTGGACTCTGAATTTCTCCCAGCCCTCTGGTAGGCTGCTTTTTTCTGGCTAATTTGTATGCTTCATCTTTTGTTTTTGATACTATCCCTGATTTCCCTCGTTATTCACAGATGCACTACCTTCCCTGATTTATTCTTTTGCCAAACTGGGATGAACAATTGTTGTAGTTCATCCATGCAGTATTTACAGTGGCTTTCAAAAGTTTTCATACCCCTCCAACCTTTCCACATTTTGTCACGTTATAACCACAAACGGAAATGTATTATTGGGATTTTATGATAGACCAACACAGAAGGAAAATGATACATGTTTCCAAATTTGTTTACAAATAAAAAAAACTGAAAAGTGTGGCGTGCAAAAGTATTCAGGCCCCCTGAGTCAATACTTTGTAGAACCACCTTTTGCTGCAATTACAGCTGCAAGTCTTTGGGGTATGTCTCTACCAGCTTTGCACATCTAGCGACTGAAATTTTTGCCCATTCTTCTTTGCAAAATAGCTCGAGCTCAGTCAGATTGGATGGAGAGCATCTATGAACAGCAATTTCCAAGTCTTGCCAGAGATTCTCAATTGGATTTAGGTCTGGACTTTGACTGCGCCGTTCTAACACATGAATATGCTTTGATCTAAATCATTCCATTGTAGCTCTGGCTGTATGTTTAGGGTCGTTGTCCTGCTGGAAGGTGAACCTCCGCCCCAGTCTCAAGTCTTTTGCAGACTCTAACAGGTTTTCTTCCAAGATTCCCCTGTATTTGGCTTCATCCATCTTCCCATCAACTCTGACCAGCTTCCCGGTCCCGGCTGAAGAAAAGCATCCCCACAGCATGATGCTGCCACCACCGTGTTTCACAGTGGGGATGGTGTGTTCAGGGTGATGTGCAGTGTTAGTTTTCCGCCATCGTAGCGTTTTGCATTTAGGCCAAAAACTTCAATTTTGGTCTCATCAGACCAGAGCACCTTCCTCCACATGTTTGCTGTGTCTCCCACATGGCTTGTGGCAAACTGCAAACGGGACTTCTTATGGCTTTGTTTCAACAATGGCTTTCTTCTTGCCACTCTTCCATAAAGGCCCGATTTGTGGAGTGCACGACTAATAGTTGTCCTGTGGTCAGATTCTCCCACCTGAGCTGTGGATCTCTGCAGCTCCTCCAGAGTTACCATGGGCCTCTTGGCTGCTTCTCTGATCAATGCTCTCCTTGCCTGGCCTGTCAGTTTAGGTGGACGGCCATGTCTTGGTAGGTTTGCAGTTGTGCCATACTCTTTCCATTTTCGGATGATGGATTGAACAGTGCTCCGTGAGATGTTCAAAGCTTGGGATATTCTTTTATAACCTAACCCTGCTTTAAACTTCTCCACAACTTTATCCCTGATCTATCTGGTGTGTTCCTTGGGATTAATGATGCTGTTTGTTCACTAATGTTCTCTAACAAACCTCTGAGGCCTTCACAGAACAGCTGTATTTATACTGAGATTAGATTACACACAAGTGGACTTTATTTACTAATTAGGTGACTTCTGCAGGCAATTAACCATATAACCATATAACAATTACAGCACGGAAACAGGCCATCTCGGCTCTTCAAGTCCGTGCCGAACAACTTTTTTCCCTTAGTCCCACCTGCCTGCACTCATACCATAACCCTCCATACCCTTCTCATCCATATGCCTATCCAATTTATTTTTAAATGATACCAACGAACCTGCCGCCACCACTTCCACTGGAAGCTCATTCCACACCGCTACCACTCTCTGAGTAAAGAAGTTCCCCCTCATGTTACCCCTAAACTTCTGTCCCTTAATTCTCAAGTCATGTCCTCGTGTTTGAATCTTCCCTATTCTCAAAGGGAAAAGCTTGTCCACATCAACTCTGTCTATCCCTCTCATCATTTTAAAGACCTCTATCAAGTCCCCCCCTTAACCTTCTGCGCTCCAGAGAATAAAGACCTAACTTATTCAACTTATCTCTGTAACTTAGCTGTTGAAACCCAGGCAACATTCTAGTAAATCTCCTCTGTACTCTCTCTATTTTGTTGACATCCTTCCTATAATTGGGCGACCACAATTGTACACCAATTGGTTGCACTGGATTTTATTTAGGGGTATCAGAGTAAAGGGGGCTGAATACTTTTGCACGCCACACAGAATGCTGCCTGATTAGAGGGTTCCAGCTACAGGGGAGATACAGCGCGGAAACAGGCCCTTCGGCCCACCATGTCCGCGCCGACCAGCGATCCCCGTACATTAACACTACCCTACAGCCTCTAGGGACAATTTTTACATTTTTCAAGTCAATTAACCTACAAACCTGTACGTCTTTGGAGTGTGGGAGGAAACTGAAGATCTCGGAGAAAATCCACACGGGTCAAGGGGATAACGTAAAAACTCCGTACATACAGCACCCGTAGTCTTGGTTCTCCAGTGCTGCATTCACTGTGATGGCCCTGTCCCACTGTACGAGTTCATTCAAGTGCTCTCCCGAGTTTAAAAAAAAAATCAAACTCATGGTAAGCACGGAGAATGAACATAGCGGGTACGTCGGAGCTCGGGGACGTCTCTTAGCGGCTCATAACGCTAACGGCAGGTACTCGGGAAGACTCGCTAATGGCAGGTAAGCACGGGAAGACTGGTGAAGATTTTTCAACATGTTGAAAAATGTCCACGAGAGCCCTGAGTACCGACGAGCGGCCATTACCGTAAATCTCCAAGTTTGAATCGGGGGAAACTCGGGGAGAGCTATAGAATGAACTCGTACAATGGGACAGGGCTTTTAGGCAGCAACTCTACCGCTGCACCAGCGTGCCGCCCTGGAACATGGGAGGTTGAGGGGAGACTTAATAGAGATGTGCGGGGCAAGTTTTTTTTTCACACAGAGGGTGGTGGGGTCCTTGAACGCACTTCTAGGGGTGGAGTTGGAGGCAGATACGAAGGTGATATTTAAGAGGCTTTTGGATAGGCACATGGAGATGCAGGGAGTGGATGGATATGGATTACGTGCAGGGAGATGAGATCAGATGACTTTAGTTTTGTTCAGTTTCTTGTCACTTGTACCGAGGTGCAGTGAAAAGGTTTTGTTGCGTGCTATCCAGTCAGCAGAATGACAATACATGATTACAATTGAGCCGTGCACAGTGTATGGATACATGATCAAGGGAAAAATGTGAGTATCATTTAGTGCAAGACGATTGAATGAATAAGTTTCTTGGCCAAATATACACATACAAGGAATTTGCCTTGGTGCTCCGCTCGCAAGTAACAACACGACAATGAAGAATGAAACATAAAACATTAAACATTAATAATAAAACATTATTGATTAAACGTGTGAATTAAACAAAATACCAGGTCAAATGGAGGCTACAGATGTTTGGCTGTTGAGTAGAGCAACTACTCGTGGATAAAAGCTGTTTTATGTCTGGCTGTGGCAGCTTTGACAGTCCGGAGTCGCCTTCCAGAGGGAAGTGATTCAAAGAGTTTGTGGCCAGGGTGAGAGGGGTCAGAGATGATCTTGCCCGCTCGCTTCCTGGCCCTTGCAGTGTACAGTTCATCAATGGAGGGAAGGTTGCAGCCGATAACCTTCTCAGCTGATCGGCCGATTCGCTGCAGCCTCCGGATGTCGTGTCAGTACACGGCACAAACATTGTGGGCTGAGGGCCCGTTCCTCTGCTGTCCTCTTTCACGTCATTGTTCCACGAGTGGTGGAATTGGATTCAACAATAACTTGCAAGGAAAGTTAGGTAAACATTAAAAGTGAAATTTCTTACAGGGCCGTTCAAAGGGAGCGGGAGACCGGATGGCTTTTAAAGGATTTGCACAGATATGATGGGATGAGTGGCCTCTATGATTAAGTACTGCAGACAAAGCCCCAGCAAAACAACACTGCAACCATACTCAGCAGAGGCAGAGTTCCTCTGTGGAGAGGTTGAGCAGGCTGGGACTCTATTCCTCGGAGCGCAGGAGAATGACAGGTGATCTTATAGACGTGTATAAAATCATAAGCGGAATAGATCGGATAGAATCTCTTGCCCAGGGTAAAGGAATCGGGAACCAGAGGACAAAGGTTTAAGGTGAGGGGCGAAAGACTTTGTGTCTGAAGAAGTAGCATTGTTACAAAATTTTGAGATTTTAAAAATCAAGTCTGCAATTTATCCCATCAGATAAAGCATAAAAAGAAGTTTAATTTGACACCTAATTCACTTCCATATCTTCAGTATTAAAAAAGTTATGGCCAATTTCATACTCGGAAATTAGCAACTTGCTTCCTATTGCTTTTCCATTGACTTAACACAAAAGTTGTGATCTAGGACAGTCAAAAGCTCATAACTTTCTTAAAAATTAAGAGAACTGAAAGAAATTTTCAGTTATTATAGATTGAAGCATTCTGAAACAATCTTACTTGGATGACCTGAAATTAAAGCATATAATTAGTTAGTTATCTAATTGTAGCCAATTACAAAATTCAATTACTAGATCTAAACATCTATCCATTTCTTAAGAAAAAAAAAACAAAATTTAAAGCCTAAGTGTCCAATTAACAGTCACATAATAATTCACAATATAACATGATTTTTAAATCTAATTGTCATTAATTTATAGGCCAAATGGAAGGAATTCAGTGTTTAATGCCTGTAAATTAATGGGCATTTTAAACAGCTTGCGAGTGGGATTTTCTGGAACACGATGTATTGGAACGTTGTGGTTGCGGTGAATTTAAACCCAATATCGGCAGGAAATTTTCTGCCGGTTCGTATGGGGACTAAATCACCGTTTCGCAACATGAAATATTGATTAAAGTCCCCTAAAAAAGCAGGTTTATATGTAAAAATAAACAGCTTTCACTTACCTGTCCCCTACGTAAAATCTGTCCCCGTTGTCGGCGTTCACGGCATTAGGAGCTCATTTTTATTTTACTGCAGTGATGAAATAGTCGGGCTATTTATTTAAAAAAACGGACTTACTGGCAGTCGGAACGCATCTCCAGAAATAGATCGCACCCCAACAACAGAAAGCTCCGGATTGCATGGGGAAAACTGCATTTTAACCCCGCCCCCCCCCCTTAAAGGCGCCAAAGTCGTGCACACGGCCAGCGGCAGAACTGCAGCAACGCTAAAGGTAAGTTTTGTAACATACCTGGAAGAAATTTCACCCCCAGAGATGCTGCCTGTCCCGCTGAGCTGAAGGGCTGCCCCACTGTACGAGGTAATTCAAGAGTTCTCCCGAGTTTCCCCTGTCCCGAACTCGGAGAATTACGGTAATAGCCGCTCGTAGGTACTCGGGGCTCTCGTGGACATTTTTCAACATGTTGAAAAATCTTCACGAGCTTACCGCGTTTCCCGAGTACGAGCCGCTAAGAGACGTTCCGAGCTCCGACGTACCCGTTACGTACATTCTACGTACCTACCACGAGTTTGATTTTTTTTAAACTCGAGAGAGCTTGTGGGTTAACTTGTACAGTGGGACAGGCCCTTAACTCCAGCATTTTGTGTCTATATTCATTATTTTTGACTTTGCACTAATATCATCCATTTATTTATCTGTTCGATTTTTTTAAATAGACACTGAAATTGTTTTTGTTGTTGACTAATAATTTTTATGGAGTACTACGCTGATATATCTGTGCTGCTATTGCTGCAAGTAACAATTTCATTGTTCCATTTCGAGACGCATAACAATAAAACATTCTTGACGGATGAAGAAATGTCAAATTTCACGAGCAGTGTACATCCGTTAGGAAGTGGGAGAGAACTCAATGCAGTGTGTGGCTGTGATTTTTTAGCTGCGATATATAAGCAAAGCCTTTTCTTAACCAAACAACGTGACCTGATTTTAAAACTTAACCCTCCAACGAATATCTCACTCAAAGCGCCAGGTTTCCGAAGGAGGCAATCGAATGGTTTTGTGAAGAAGTTGTCATGAAGGCAAACTGTTCAAAGAGAAGAGTTTTCAACAAGTATTTCCTTTTTCTGATATTTTATAGGAACATCGAAGATAGGTGCAGGAGGAGGCCATTCCGTCCTTAGAACCAGCACCGCCATTCATTGTGATCATGGCTGATCGTCCCCAATCAATAACCCGTGCCTGCCTTCTTCCCATATTCCTTGATTCCACCAGCCTCTAGAGTATCTAACTCCATCCAGTGACTTGGCCTCCACTGCTCTCTGTGGCAGGGAATTCTGTGGTGCCCTGTGGCCGAGGCCTTCCCAAGACCCGAAGGTTCATAGACTCATAGTGATACAGTGTGGAAACGGGCCCTTCGGCCCAACTCACCCACACCGGCCAACAATGTCCCAGCTACACTAGTCCCACTTGCCCGCATTTGGTCCATGAATCTCCAAACCTGTCCTATCTATTCACCTGCCCAACTGTTTCTCAAACGATGGGAGAGTCCCAGCCTCAACTAGCTCCTCTGGCAGCTCGTTCCATACACCCACCACCCTCTGTGTGAAAAAGTTGCCACTCAGATTCCTACTAAATCTTTTCCCCTTCACCTTGAACCTATGTCCTCTGGTCCTCGATTCCCCTACTCTGGGCAAGAGACTCTGTGCATCTTCCCGATCTATTCCTCTCATGATTTTATTCACCTCTATAAGATCACCTCGCATCCTCCTGCGCTCCATGGAATAGAGACCCAGCCTACTCAACCTCTCCCTACAGCTCACACCCTCTAGTCCTGGCAACATCCTTGTAAATCTTTTCTGAACCCTCGCCAGACGTCAGAACCAAGAACCTGCCCGGAGGACCCACCCGGATGACCCGCCTGGAGGGCCCGCTAAAGGCTTGGCGGACCGCGGTATCCGGGGGGAGCCGCAGGAGACGCCCGCGCGAGGAGCAAGGGCCGGTCGGAGGGAGACCAGGGTAACGCCGCCAGCGCCTTCAAGGTCGACTGCAGGGACAGGGCGGCAGAGGGAGGCCCTGCAGGAGCCTGTGGAGAGGAATGGGTAGTGCAGTGGCTCACAGCAGATGTTACCTGAGAGTTCGTTCCTGACCTCGGATGCTGTCTGTGTGGAGTTTGCAGGTTCTCCCTGTGACCACGTTGGTGCTCCGGTTTCCTCTCACATCCCAAGGACAGCGGGGAAAGAGGCCCTTCGGCCCACCGAGTCCGCTCTGACCAGTGGTCCCCGCACACTAACACTATCCTACGCACACTAGGGACAATTTTACATTTTACCAACATCATACCAAGCCAATTAACCGACTTGCCTGTACGTCTTTGGAGTGTGGGAGGGAACCGAAGATCTGGGAGAAAATCCGCGCAGGTCACGGGGTGAACGTGCAAACTCCGTACAGACAGCACCCGTAGTCAGGATCGAACCCGGGTCTTGCTGGTGCTGTGAGGCAGCAACTCTACCGCTGTGCCGCCTTAATTGGCCTCCACAGAACCCTCTAATGTGTAGGGAATAGTCACGAGAGTGGGATAAAAGGATGCAACAAGTGCTGGAATAACTCAGCGGGACAGGCAGCATTCCCAAAGAACATGGATCGGGTCAAGATCCGACTTCAGACCTCTCTTTGATCCAATGGAAAGTGGGACAACATAGAATAGTGTGAGTGGATGACCAGTTTCCTCCCACATCACAAAGACGTGCCGGTTTGTAGGGTAATTGCCCCGAGTATGCATGGAGTGGTTGTAAAAGTGGAATAACATAGAACTAGTGTGAATTCGTCAGTGTGGATCAGTGGGCTGAAGGGCCTGTTTTCATGTCGAATATGTCAACCAATCAAAAAATGATGTAATAGAGAGTTAAAGAAGGAACTGCAGATGCTGGAGAATCGAGGGTTACACAAAAGGCTGGAGAAACTCAGCGGGTGCAGCAGCATCTAAGGAGTGAAGGAGATAGGCGACGTTTCGGGTCGAGACCCTTCTTCAGACTGGTCAGGGATCAGGGAAACGAGAGATATAGACGGTGATGTGGAGAGATAAAGAACAATGAATGAAAGATATGCAAAAAAGTATCGATGATAAAGGAAACAGGCCATTGTAAGCTGTTTGTGGTGTGGAAATGAGAAGCTAGTGCGACTTGGGTGGGGGAGAGATAGAGAGAGAGGGAATGCCAGGGCCCGAGGGGTGAGGGAGAGGTGGGAAGGGGAGGAGGCAGCCAGGGTTAACAGAATTGAGAAAATTCAATGTTTAAGCCCAGAGGATGCAGACTTCCCAAGCGGAATACGAGGTGCTGTTCCTTCAACTTGCGGTGTTGCTCACTCTGGCCGTGGAGGAGGCCCAGGACCCAGAGGTCGGATACGGAATGGGAGGGGGAGTTGAAGTGCTGAGCCACTGGGAGGTCGGGTTGGTTATTGCGGACCGAGCGGAGGTGTTCGGCGAAACGATCGCCCAGCCTCCGCTTGGTCTCACCGATGTAGATCAGCTGGCATCTGGAGCAACGGATGCAGTCACTTCCTGGCGAGGTTTCGACTATTCTCCGTGTCGCATCATTGCCCTCCTCCTCGCGGCCTACCAACTGGATTGGCGCGGCCTTTCCTGCCGGGGACCGGAACAAAGCTTCAGCGTTGGCGCTGCACTGGATTCACCGCGGAGCGGGCGATGCGTTACCTGGATCGCCGTTTGAAGCTCCAGAGTGTTGGGCCTGCTGCTTCAGGAGCTGTGGAGCTGTGGTTTGCAGAGCTTCCAGCGTGGAAATCGCGGAGTCCTGGGATCCCTTTGCCGAGGGCCGCCAGCGTGAATCTCCCTCCGCCCATGGAGCCGCGGACTCTGGTAGGAAGCGGTCAATTCGGACGTCCAAGCCGTCGAGGTGGTTCTCCAGTTCCGACGTCGGAGTTCCATCATCCCGGCGTGGGGGCCTGGACATCGGGCCTCCCGCAGCGGTGACTGCAAGGGGTTCCCCGACCACGTGTTGACAACAGAGGAGGATGACTGAACTTTGGTGCCTTCCCTCACAGTGGGAAACTTTGATCCCGTTGTGTGGGGGTGTCTATGTTAAAGACTAGCCTGTTCTGCGATCTTTTTTATTCGTGTGGCTGTATGGTGACCACACATTTCACTGCACCCATTGGTACATGTGACAAACAAATGTCTCTTGTATCTTGTATGGAGTTTGTATCTTCTCCCTGTGACCATGTGGGTTCTCTCCGGGTGTTCTGGGTTGCTCCCACAGAAAAGGTACGTCCTCCAAAGACGTACATGTTCGTAGGTTAATTGGCTTCTGTAAATGGCCCCTAGTGTGTAGGATAGATCTAGTGAACGGCATGGATTCAGCGGGCCGAAGGGCCTGTTTCCACGCTGTATCTATCGCCACACAAAACCAAACTCAGCCTTTGGAGCGTCATATGTCCAGTTTTGCTCACCAATGTTGATCACAGATGCTCGAGTGACACGGGAAACATGTAGGGAAGATTTACAAGGATTGCAAAGGATTTACAAGGATTTTCACAAAGAAGATTTGAAGGGCTGAGCTGTAGGGAGAGGTTGAGCAGGCTTTGATTTTATTTCTTGGAGCACAGCAGGGGTTACATAGACATAGGCAATAGGTGCAGGAGTAGGCCATTCGGCCCTTCGAGCCAGCACCGCCATTCACGGTGATCATGGCTGATCATCCACAATCAGTACCCCGATCATCCCCATATCCCTTGATTCCGCTAGCCCTAAGAGCTCCATCTAACCCTCTTTTGAATGCAACCAGTGGATCGGCCTCCACTGCCTTCTGAGGCAGAGAATTCCACAAATTCACAGCTCTCTGGGTGAGAAAGTGTTTCCTCATCTCAGTTCTAAATGGCCTACCCCTTATTCTTAAACTGTGTGCCCTGGTTCTGGACTCTCCCAACATCAGGAACAGGTTTCCTGCATCTAGCGTGTCCAAACCCTTAATAATTTTATGTTTCTATCAAAGGCTTGGTCTCCTTTTATCAACTTTTTGCAAGCATATGGTGCAACATAACATAACCTCAGAAATTAAATGGTTTGGAACCGGGTGACGGATGGGCAAAAATACGAAATAGGTAGATCTCTCCTCATCTCTCTTTTCTTTACTTTCTCCGTCTATTTCAATCTTTTCAGCTTCTCTTCTCTGCCCTTTACTTCATTTGCTGTCCGTTTCCACTCGCTTGTCCATCTATTCCCACACTCTTTATTTCTTTTTTCTTCCACTGTTCTTTTATTAAGGAAGTAAATAAATAATTTGCAACTCCATCCTCTGGTCAGGGTCCACCTACCAAGGTTATGGACCTCTCTGTTGATGGATACAATGCAAAACGGTGTAAGCACACCACGGTACAGATTGGCGCCCCAACCTTGCGTCTTGCAAACTTTAATATAATCCTGTATCGACACACTAATTGCAGTTAACGTTATTTTCTGATTTAACACCATTGTGCTATGCTTCTCATCCTTACACCATTTAAAAATACTTAATGTATGTTGAATTTGCTTTAACCCGTGTGGCACAACAGGTAGAGTTGCTGCCTCACAACACCAGAGACCCGGGTTTGATCCTGACCTTGGGTGTTGGTTGTGTGGAGCTTGTACGTTCTCTCGAGGACCGCGTGGGTTTCCTCCAGGTGCTCCGGTTTCCTCCCATTTCTCAAAGACGTGCAGGTTTGTAAGCTAATTGGCCTTATTAAATTATAATTGCCCCTGTCATGTAGAGAGTGGATGAGGTGGGATGGCATAAAAATAGTGTTAATGGATGGTCGATGATGTAGACTTTGTGTTTTCATGCTATATCTCCAATAAACTATACTTTACACTAAAAAAAAAAAAAAAAAATTATGTTTCTCTAAGATCCCCTCTCATCCTTCTAAATTCCAGTGAATATAAGGCCAGTTGCTCCATTCTTTCATCATATGACAGTCCCGCCATCCCGGGAATTAACCTGGTAAACATACTCTGCACTCCCTCAATAGCAAGATTGTCCTTCCTCAAATTAGGAGACCAAAACCGCACACAATACTCCAGGAGTGGTCTCGCCAGGGCCCTGTACAACTACAGAAGAAACTTTGCTCCTATACTCAAATCCTCTAGTTATATAGGCTAACATGCCATTAGCTTTCTTCACTCAGAAATGGGGACTCAAGAACCAGAGGACATAGGTTTAAGGTGAGAGGGGAAAGATTATATAGGAATGTGATGAGCAACTTTTGCACACAGAGGGTGTTGGTGGGTGTTTGGAACTAACTGCTAGCGGAGTTAGTTGAGGCAGATCTTAACCCAACATTTAAGAAACAGTTCAAAGTAATTGTGCAGGCACATGGACAGGACAGGTTTAGAGGTATACTAGACTAAGTGGGACCCATTGGGTCCCATGTTCACACGGGAGGGCTGGTCCCCCAACGCAATTTTCCACCTCTCCACCAATTCCAATATTTGTGGCTATTGGGGGGGGGGGGGGGGGGGGGGTTCTGGAGCACTGGTATGGGTTCTTAGGGTGGCAGCTCAGTCCGTCAAGCCTGATGTGCTGGCAGCTCACTCACGGCTGGTGGGCTGGCAGTTGACTCATGGCTATTCCTTGAAATTCTACTTCAAGCAGGGTGCAAGGCCACCAAATTCAAATCCATTTTCCTACCATTTCAAGCAGGGTGCAAGGCCGCCAAATTCAAGTGCAGTTTCCTACCACCTCGAGCAGGGTGCAAGGCCGCCAAATTCAAGTGCAGTTTCCTACCACCTCAAGCAGGGTGCAAGGCCACTGAATTCAAGTGCAGTTTCATACCTCTTCAAGCAGGGTGCAAGGCAGGCACGTGCTGTCAGGGTAGGCAAGGTAGGCACTGCCTACCCTGACTAAAATTATAACATAGTAATAGCTAAATATAAATAATAAAGGCATGGGAGAATTATGCGTATGTAAGAGATCGATCTCTTAGGTAGGCATAATTCTCCGTGCCTTTCATCTGCAGCGCTTGTAACACAGGAAGCTCTGTGCAGCCCACGTGCCGTCAGCGCTGCCTGAAGCCGTCAGTTTCAATTGGGGCTGAAGGCAGCAGAAATTCTGCCTTTGCAACACTGCACATGCGCATCAATCTACTGCGCATGCGCAGCGCAAGTTTCTTGGCGGGGTTTTCAACTATGGTTTGTCATGTACCAATAATGTGGTAAGTACATTTTGTGTTTATGTTTTTAAATACCGTATTTCCCGGGGGGTGGGGGGGCTCCTTTCACAGCGTTTGGGGAGTCTGGCCTGTGGTATAGTTGCAGGGACGGCACGAATGTTATGAATGAGGGGTCGGGAGCATCCACTTACGATGCTCCTTGCACGGAGGCCGGTGGGGGAGGGGGGGGAAAGGGAGAGAAGCAGCTCGGCCGCCGCCTTAGCTCCTTCTGCCGGTCCCCGCTCACCTCTGGCAGCTCTCCGTCTAAAAACCTCTCTCCTGCCACTCGCTGGCCTCACTCATGTCCTTAAATTCCGACAGTGCGATTGAGGTTACTCGGCTGTGGGAATTTAAGGATGTACAGGAAGCTGCTGACATGAGCGAAGTTGGCGAATGGCAGGTGACAGGTGTTCTGACGGAGAGCACGGCCAAAGGTGAGTGGGCCGGCAGAAGGCGCTGAAGTGGCGGCCAGTTCTGCTGTAGGGTCCCGGTGGCCGCTCCCCGACCTGCTTCTATCCCCAGCTACAGTTCGTGGCTTCGTACCCGGAGAGCTGCAGTAGCGGTGAGTGAGTTACTGGCAGTATCCCCGACACCCTCCTTCTCAACACTCGTGCCCTCCCCACAACTTTACTCCTGGCACAGACTCTCCACGCACTGTGAAAGGAACTGTTCCCCCAATTGGTCTAGGACTAGGAAGCCTTGGACAAATTGAAATGTCACGGTCTTTATTTATTAATTTACTTAATGGAGAGAACAATCTGCGCATGCGCATTTTTTTTAATTTTTTTTTTTTTTAAGCGGACTGAGTGCCTACCCTGAGTAATTACTCACGGCACGTGCCTGGTGCAAGGCCACCAAATTCAGTGCAGTTTCATACCACTTCAAGCAGGGTGCAAGGCCACCACATTCAAATGCAGTTTCATACCACTTCAAGCAGGGTGCAAGGCCACCACATTCAAATGCAGTTTCATACCATTTCAAGCAGGGTTAAACCACCATAAAACCACACAAAACACCACACTCACAGTTCAGTAGACATTCAGTAGACATTCAGTGCGATTCACAACTCACACAGTTGTGACCTCTCCCTCCCCCATCATGCAGAGACTGAGTCACACCCACACTGAGTAAGATAGCCAAAAATTGTCAATGGAAAAGCAATAGGAAACAAGATGCTAATTTCCGAGTATGAAAATGGCCATAACTTTCTTAATACTGAGGATATGAAAGTGAATTAGCTGTCAAATTAAGCTTCTTTTTATGCTTGGGATGGGATAAATTGCAGACTTGATTTTTTTAATCTCAAAATGTTGTAACATTGCTATTGAGTCACTCTACAGCTCCATCCCCCACCAGGAAGCCTTAAAGCCCTCCGTTTCTTCCTCGACCACTGAACCATCCAATTTCCCTCTGCTAACACTATAAATCCGCTTAGTCCTCATCCTCAACAACTTCTCCTTCGATTTCCTCCAAGTCCAAGGCATGGCTATGGGCACTGGCATGGGCACCAGCTACGCCTGCCTCTTTGTAGGGTACGTTGAACAATCCCTGTCCCAGGGGTACACTAGCCGTATCCTCAAACTCTTATTTTCCTTACATTGATGACTGCATCGGTGCTACCTCCTGCACCCATGCAGAATTAATGAACTTCATCAACTTCACCATCAATTTCCTTCCTGCACTCAAATTTACTTGGACCATCTCCGACACCTCCCTCCTGTTTCTTGATCTCACAGTCTCCATCACAGGAAATAGACTATGGACTGACATCTATTACAAACCCACTGACTCCCACAACCATCTTGACTATACTTCTTCCCACCCTGCTTCCCGCAAACACTCTATCCCCTGCTCCCAATTCCTCCGTCTACGCTGCATCAGCACCCAAGATGAGGTGTTCCATACCAGGTTATCCGAGATGTCCTCATTCTTTAGGGAACGGGGGTTCCCCTCTCCCATCATAGATGAGGCCCTCTCTCGTGGCTCCGCCCTTGCTCCCCCACCCCGTCGTAATAGAGACACAGTCCCCCTAGTCCTTACTTTTCACCCCATCAGCCGTTGTATACAACACATAATCCTCTGAAATCTTTGCCGCCTCCAACAACGGGATCCAAATACTAGTCACATCTTCCCATTTCCAGCCCTTTCCGCCTTCCCCAGAGACCGTTCCCTCCGCAACTCCCTGGTTAACTCATCCTTTCCCACCCACACCACCCCCTCCCCAGGTACCTTCCCCTGCAACAGCAGGATATGCAACACCTGTCCCTATACCTCCTCCCTCGACTCTGTCCATGGGACCCCGACAGTCCTTTCAGGTTCACTTGCACCTCCTCCAACCTCATCTACTGCATCCGTCGTTCAAGATGTTGACTCTTATACATGGACGAGACCAAACGTAGACTGGGCAATCGTTTTGCTGAACACCTTGTCTCAGTCCGCCTGAACCTACCTGATCTCCCGGTTGCCAAACACTTTAATTCTCCATCCCATTCCCACACAGGCCTTTTTATCCTAGGCCTCCTCCTTCGTCAGAGTGAGGTTAAACGCAAATTGGAGGAACAACATCTCACATTTAGTTTGGGCAGCTTACAGCCCAGTGGTATGAATATTGATTTCTCTCACTTCAAGTAGCCCCGGCATTCCCTCTCTCTCTATCCCTCCCCCACCCAAGTCGCACCAGCTTCTCGATTTCACCCAACAAACAGCTAACAGTGGCCTGTTTCCTTTATCATGGTTATTTTTTTCCACATCTTTCATTCATTGTTCTTTATCTCTCTACATCACTGTCTATATCTCTCGTTTCCCTTATCCCTAACCAGTCTGAAGAAGGGTCTCAACCCGAAACCAGTCACGCATTCATTCTCTACAGAAATGCTGCCTGTCCCGCTGAGTTACACCTGCTTTTTGTGTCTATATTCGGTTTAAACCAGCATCTACAGCTTTTTCCTACACATTTCAGCTTTCTGTTGATTCTGACGAATCTGGCTAATAATGTGGTCAATGATGTGGAAATAAGGAACTGCAGATGCTGGTTTACAAAAAAAAGGGACACGAAGTACTGGAGCAACTCAGCGGGTCGGGCAGCATCTGTGGAGAACATGGATAGGTGACATTTCGAGTTGAGTCCCTTCTTCAGACTGAGAGTCAGGGGAGAGGGAGTCTAGAGATATGGAAGGGTATGGTGTGAAAACGACAGTCAAAGCAGATCGTGATAAGGAAATGTAGAATGGTTCATTGTTGGCTGAGGGGAAGGTGACAACGAGGCACACAAACTAAAATGAATCAGGACGACAGTGAAACTAGTCGGTGAACTAGGGTGGGAGAGGGACAGAGAGAGAGGAAAAGCAAGGGTTTCTTGAAGTTTGAGAAATTAATGTTCATAACACTGGGGTGTAAGCTGCCCAAGCGAAATATGAGATGCTGTTTCTCGATATGCACTGGGCCTCACTCTGACAGCACTGTGTGAAACGTCACCTATCCATGTTCTCCACAGATGCTGCCTGACCCGCTGAGTTACTCCAGCACTCTGTGAAACGTCACCTATCCATGTTCTCCACAGATGCTGCCTGACCCGCTGAGTTACTCCAGCACTCTGTGTCTGATGTTGTTAATGAGATCGATTCCAGTAAATGCATTTTTAGTGGGTTGAGCGATTTTCTCACTCTTTTAGTTTATTTTCTTGAGAATTTGTCAGTCTTCTAATAATTATGTTGTAACGAGCATCTAATTTCTAGATGCTGCTGCAGCACCATGTGCACAACAGCAGCCGTCTAATCTGTAGCGTGAACAGGAGGTCACAAGCATTTATTACTTGTTGCCTGCGGAGTGCATCCTTTGCCGCTTCCTGTCAACATCAACGTCATTGTGCGTTCAGCCTGACTGTACCACGAAGCTCCGCATGGCCTGAGAGATTCACATCGTCAAGAGTAAAGGGCCTGTCCCACCAGCATGCATCTCCATGCGATGAGCGCGACCTAACGTGGTCACTTGAGCCGTCCGGCGTCGCGGGGCCGGTCCCACTTCGATCGCCGGAGCCGTGCGGAATTGTGCGGAGTTCGTCCCGACATCGCGCGGGGCTCCGAAAAACTGACCATGTTCAAAAATTCCGCGCGGCAACGGCTTGTTGGGTCGCAGTCACCTCGACGCATTACACACCGCCTCGACATCGTGCCTCCGTGAACCTATCTGTAGGTGCCTCCGTGACCCTCTGTGTGTGGCTCCGTGGCCCTCTGTGTGTGCGCCTCTGTGTCCCTCTCTGTGTGCCCCTCTCTGTCCTGACGAACTTACCTTAAGACTTCGCTCCAAGTTCGCCTCACTTTGCGCGGCGTTGCCCTCCGCGCGGCCCCCGCTTCTAGTTTGATCGCGCTCACTGCATGGAGTCGGATGCTGGTGGGACAGGCCCTTAACGTGTGTTTTGAAAGTCCCAGCGACAGTCTGAAGAAGGGCCTCGGCCCATTCCTTCTCTCCAGAGATGCCGCCTGTGCCGCTGAGTAACTCCAGCATTTTAAGGCTATCCCAGAGCACAAAATGTTTCATGGAATCACGGGATACAGGGAGAAGGCAGGAACGGGGTACTGATGTTGGATGATCAGCCTTGATCATGTTGAATGGCCATGCGGAAGGGTCGACTGGTCTACTCCAGCAGCTATTGTCCATGTTTCTATGTCCCCTGTGTCGGAAGGAACTTCAGATGCTGGTTTACATCGAAGATCGACACAAAACGTTGGAGTAATTCAGCGGGACAGGCAGCATCTCTGGTCGTGACGTTACAGGCCGGGACCCTTTGTCCGAGAGCTGACGACTGGGCTCAGCAGGGTAGAGGTCGGAGCCCCAGACGACCAAGGCACCGCTCTTGTTGGTGGGTTTGATGATAGTGTCGGGATCGTCGCAAAGTGAGTGAGGGACCAGGTGTTGGGAGGGAGTGAGATGATAGTCTGAAGAAGGGGCCCGACCTGGAACGTCACCTGTCCATGTTGTCCAGAGCCGCTGCCTGACCCCCAGAGTCTAGTTTGGAGATGCAGCACAGATGCAGACACTGTAGCCCACCGCATCCGCACCGGCCAGCGAGCTCTGCAAATTTACACTACCCTACACACACTAGGGACAACTTACATTCCATACCAAGCAGATTAACCGACAAACCTGTACGTCTTTGGAGTGTGGGAGGAAACAAGATCTCGGAGAAAACCCAAACCCTAAACCGATGCCGATTAACCGACAAACCTGCACACGTTTGGAGTGTGGGAGGAAACCTGGGCACCCGGAGAAAACCCACGTGGTCACACGGAGCACGTACAAACGGTACCCATGGTCAGGATTGAACCCGGGTCCACGGCGCGGTAAGGCAGCAACTCCACCGCTGCGCCACCATGCCGCCCTTATGCCACCATTTTGTGCCTATGTTTGCATTGTTTTACTGTTTAGTTCAGTTTGGTTTATTATTGTTGTCGTGTGTACCGAGTCACAGTGAGGTAAAGGTTTTAGGGAACCACCATGCCTGAGCCCCTGATTTGTCTTCATCTTGTCTTGCCCTCGGTTCTTCCTGCCCCAACCCTCTCCCCTGACTTTCAGTCTGAAGAAGATACCCACACTTTCTTCTCCAGAGATGCTGCCTTACACACCTTACTCCGGCAGTTTGTGCCTATCTTTTAGTTTAGAGATGCAGTGTGGAAACGGGTAATACGAGTAGAGTGGTCCTTCTGCAGTTGTACAGGGCTCTGGTGAGACCACATCTGGAGTATTGTGTACAGTTTTGGTCTCCTAATTTGAGGAAGGACATCAGGCAGTGCAGCGTAGGTTCACAAGATTGATCCCTGGGATGGCAGGACTGTCATATGAGGAAAGATTGAAAAGACTAGGCTTGTATTCACTGGAGTTTAGAAGGACGAGGGGATACGTATAGAAACATATAACATTATAAAAGGGCTGGGCAAGCCAGATGCAGGGAAAATGTTCCTAATGTTGGGCGAGTCCTGAACCAGGGGCCACAGTCTTAGAATAAAGGGGAGGCCATTTAAGACTGAGGTGAAAAAAAACTTTTTCACCCAGAGAGTAGTGAATTTGTGGAATTCCCTGCCACAGAGGGCAGTGGAGGCCAAGTCACTGGATGGATTTAAGAGAGCGTTAGATAGAGCTCTAGGGGCTGGTGGAATCAAGGGATATGGGGAGAAGGCAGGCAGGCACGGGTTATTGATTGGGGATGATCAGCCATGATCACAATGAATGGCGGTGGGTGCTGGCTCGAAGGGCCGAATGGCCTCCTCCTGCACCTATTTTCTATGTTTCTATGTCCTTCGGCCCACTGAGTCCACGCAGACCAGCGATCACCCCGAACACTAGTTCTATCCTGCACGCCTGGGTCAACCTACTAACCTATATAACAACCATATAACAATTACAGCACGGAAACAGGTCTTCTTGGCCCTTCCAGTCTGTGCCGACCATTTATTTTCCCCTAGTCCCATCTACCTGCACTCAGACCATACCCCTCCATTCCCTTCCCGTCCATATACCTATCCACTTTACTTTTAAATGTTAAAATCGATCCTGCCTCCACCACTTGTGCTGGAAGCTCATTCCACACAGCCACCACTCTCTGATTAAAAGAAGTTCCCCCTCATGTTACCCCTAAACTTCTGTCCCTTAATTCTCATGTCATGCCCTCTTGTTTGAATCTTTCCTACCCTCAATGGGAAAAGCTTATCCACGTCAACTCTGTCTATCCCTTTCATCATTTTAAAGACCTCAATCAAGTCCCCCCTTAACCTTCTGCGCTCCAAAGAATAAAGACCCAACTTGTTCAACCTTTCTCTGTAACTTAGTTGCTGACCTGTATGTCTGTGGAGTGTGGGAGGAAACGGGAGCTCCTAGTGAAACCCCTCATGGTCACGGGGAGAACGTGCAAACTCCGTACAGACAGCACCCATAGTCGGGATTGAACCCGGGTCTCTGGCGCTGTGAGGCAACAACTATATCGCTGCGCCACCGTGCTTTGTTGGTGTGATATCCAATCAAAAAAAAGACTACACATAAACACAATCAAGCTGTCGTCAGTGTTTTGGTAAAGGATAAAGGCTGCACCGTTTAGTACAAGATTCACACTTCACACTGTCCACTGTGGACGGCTCGTTTATAATCATCTACAGTCTTCCCGCTGATTGGATAGCACGCAACAAAAAAGCTTTTCACTGTACCTCGGTACACATGACTACAAACTCAAGTACACTACTACAAACCTAAACTCTGTGGCGGTGACGTTTCAGGTCGAGTCTATCTTCTCCTTGGCCTTTGTCCCCTTTGATGTCTCGTTTTCACACCTTACCCTTCCATATCTCTCTGGCTCCCTCTTTCAGTTTCAGTTAAGTTTATTGCCACGTGTTCCGAGGTACAGGGGAAAGGCTTTTTTGTTGTGTGCTCACCCCTGGCTCTCAGTTTGAAGAAGGGTCTCGACCCGAAACGTCAGCCATTCCTTCTCTCCAGAGATGCTGCCTGTCCCGCTGAGTTGCTCCAGCATTTTGTGTCTGTGAACTCAGTGGCATATAACCATTACAGCACGGAAACAGGCCTTCTCGGCCCTTCCAGTCCGTGCCGACCATGCATTTTCCCCTAGTCCCATCTACCTGCATTCAGACCATACCCCTCCATTCCCTTCCCGTCCATATACCTATCCACTTTACTTTTAAATGTTAAAATCGATATAAAAATATCGAAAGATATCGCATAAAAATCTGATTTTTTTTTTTTTAATTCCCTCTCCTCAGCCTTCACATGCACACATGAGCATCATCAGCTAGTTGTGACGAACTTTGTTGCTTCTGTTATTTGAGGAACAAGGGAAGGATTGCCGAGCCTACTTCCCTGCTCCGTTAATCTGCTGCTCCTTCTCTTGGCCTAACCTTACCGTGAGGCCATTCACGGTAACAGTAAGCGTTCCGTTGCTCAATCCAACACCGTGTTGATTTAGTGTAGAGATACAGCGCCCTTTGGCCCATCGTGTCCGCGCCGACCAGTGATCCCCGCACGCTAACACTATCCTACGCTAGGGACAATTTTTACATTTACACCAAGCCAACTAATCTGCGAACCTGTACGTCTTTGGAGTGTGGGAGGAAACTGAAGATGTCGGAGAAAACCCACGCAGGTCACAGGGAGAACGTACAAACTCCATACAGACAGCACCCGTAGTCGGGATTGAACTCGCGTCTCTAGCGCTGGTAGACTGCAACTCTACCGCTGCGTCACTGTGCCACCCACTGGTTGGAAGTAATGTGGAAGGTTCCGAGCCGTGACTATCCTCTTGCCATCGACACTAAGCACATAGCTGCCTCACCCTGTCCCCAGTGAAGGAAAGAATATGTAATGGGGCAAGCATTCTGCAGTTGTACAGAGCCCTAGTGAGACCACACCTGGAGTATTGTGTGCAGTTTTGGTCCCCTAATTTGAGGAAGGACATTCTTGCTATTGAGGGAGTGCAGCGTAGGTTTACAAGGTTAATTCCCGGGATGGCGGGACTGTCGTATGCTGAGAGAATGGAGCAGCTGGGCTTGTACACTCTGGAGTTTAGAAGGATGAGAGGGGATCTTATTGAAACGTATAATATTGTTAAGGGTTTGGACACGCTAGAGACAGGAAACATGTTCCCGATGTTGGGGGAGTCCAGGACCAGGGGCCACAGTTTAAGAATAAGGAGTAAGCCATTTAGAACGCAGATGAGGAAACACTTTTCCTCACAGAGAGTGGTGAGTCTGTGGAATTCTCTGCCTCAGAGGGTGGTGGAGGCCAGTTCTCTGGATGCTTTCAAGAGAGAGCTAGATAGGGCTCTTAAAAAAAAAAGCGGAGTCAGGGGATATGGAGAGAAGGCAGGAACGGGGTACTGATTGGGGATGATCAGCCATGATCACATTGAATGGCGGTGCTGGCTCGAAGGGCCAAATGGTCTGCTCCTGCACCTATTGACTGTTGTCTATTGTCTAAGCCGTGTGGAAAGAAGCATAAATTACAAATCGACTGATAACTCGAGTTGCTGAAGCTATTAACAGTGGAACTCATTTGCTTAGATTTAGGGGTGTTCCCCTGCCATCAATATACATCAGAATCATTTTTAATCAAATAGCCGCAGGAAAGTATTACAATTATAGAGATACAGCAGCCAAACAGGCCTTTCAGCCCATCGAGTCCACGCTGACCCTAGTTATCTCACTACACACATGGGGCAATTTACAGAGGGCAACTAACCCACAAACCTTCACGTCTTTGGGATGTGGGAGGAAACCGGAACACCAGGAGGAAACCCACTCAGTCACAGGGAGAATGTGGAAACTACACACACACAGACTGATCTAACGTATAAAATGAGTCAAAGTGGCAATTGGAAAGTTGTGGAGTTTAGAGTTTTGAGGTACAGCATGGGAACAGGCCCTTTGACCCACCGAGTCCATGCCGACCATCGATCACCCGTTCACGCCAGTTATTCCACTGCACACTTGAGGGCAATTTACAGAGGCCAATGAACCTGCAAACCCACGCGACTTTGGGATGTGGGCGGAAACCGGGGCACTCGAAGAAAACCCAAAATATCACAGGGAGAATGTAGAAACTCCACACACAGGCAGCACCCGAGGTCAGGATCGAACCCGGGTCTCTGGCGTTGTGACAATGTTACAAAATTTTGAGAATTTAAAAATCAAGTCTGCAATTTATCCCATCAGATAAAGCATAACAAGAAGTTTAATTTGACACCTAATTCACTTTCATATCTTCAGTATTAAGAAAGTTATGACCATTTTCATACTCGGAAATTAGCATCTTGTTCCCCATTGCCTTTCAATTGACTTAACTCAAAAGCTGTGATCTAGAAACAGTTTAAAGCCCATAACTTTCTTAAAAATTAAGAGAACTCAATTAAATTTTCAGTTATTATAGATAGCAGCATTCTGAAACAAATATGAAACAACCTTACTTGGATGACCTGAAATTAAAGCATATAATTGGTTAGTTATCTAATTGTAGCTAATTACAAAATTCAATGAGTAGATCTAAACATCTATCCATTTCTTAAGAAAAGATAAACTTTTTTTTAAATTGCCAAATAACATTCACCCAATAATCCACAATATAACATAATTTTAAAATCTAATTTTCATGAATTTCTGGGCCAAATGGAAGGAATTTAGTGTTTAATGCCTGTAAATTAATGGCCATTTAAATCAACTATCGAGTGGGTTTTAGTGGAATGTGGTGCATTGGAACGTTGCGGTTTGCGGTGAAGTCGGGAGGAAAAATACTGTTGGTTCATACATTTTTTTGGACCCCATTTCGCAACGTGACAATATGATTGAACCCTCCATAAAAACCAACTTTTAATATAAAAATAAACTGTGTACATTTTTTTCTCCCCTACGCAAAATCCTTCCGGTTGTCGGCGCTCACGGTTTTGAAGGTGATTTTTAAATTACTCTAGCTAATAAATCTAGCGTAATTTAAAAATACCTTCATTAATGAAATGTCGGAGCGATTTTTCTTCCGCAACGAAATCGCCTGACATGGATCGATTTTCCCAGTCTGTGGAAAAACAACACTTTAAGCCCGCCCCCCCCTCTGAAAGGCGCCAAAGTCACACACACGGGGAGCGGCAGAACTGCAGCGCTGCTCAAGGTAAGTTTTGTAACATACCTACTGTGAGGCAGTCGGTCTAACGCTGCGCCACCGTGCCGCCCATAATGAGTGACCTGATGTGTTCTATTTGACTTATGATGTAAATTCATGATTGAAAATATGAAGAATGCTGGAGTAACTCAGTGGGTCAGGCAGCATCTGTGGAGAGAAGGAATGGGCGACATTTCGGGTCGAGACCCATCTTCAGACGATTTTGTTTCTCTGCATGGTTCGGCGGGGTATACATCCCTTTGGAGACAGAAGGTTCTGCAGAGTTTGTATGCAAGGAAACAGCTGTACATATCAATGATGGTCCCAATCGCTCCTCGGTTTACTGTTGAAATTACTGACTATCTGCGCCATCTGAACGTGGAATATTCCGGGACTAGTTTGGAACCCTAAGCATAAATGGGCGGCACGGTGGCACAGCGGTAGAGTTGCTGCCTTACAGCGCCAGAGACCCGGATTCAATCCTGACCACCATGCTGTCTGCACGGCATTTGTACGTTCTCCATGTGACCGTGTGGGTTTTCTCCGGGTGCTCCAGTTTCCTTCCACATGCCAAAGACATGCAGGATTGTAGGTTAATTGGCTTCTGTAAATTGTCCCTAGTGTGTAGGATGGTGCTAGTGTACGGAGTGATTACTGGTTAGTGCGGACTCGGTGGGCCGAAGGGCCTGTTTCCACACTGTGTCTCTGAACTAAAATTATGTCAATCAAGGCTTTTCTTCTGACACATGTGTCGGTATGTGTAAAGAATTGACGCGTACACAGAGAAATCTTTACTACTTTATTAATTAAACACACACATCACTGCCCTAGCTGTACGTGGTCTGTCACGGATACTAGAGAGTGAGCTAAGGGTGGGAAGGTCACAGTTATACTGAATGAAAAGGGGAGTGGTTAGAAAGGGCTACGTCACTACTATCTCGTTGTCCCCGTAGACGAACGACTCTGAGCGTTCCAGGGCTTCGGGACCGGCCAAGTTGAGCAGGAGAGAGGCTTTGACCACAGGGGTAACTGCGGGGTGAGCGATGGTAACGTAGTGCTCAAAGTCACGTCTGAAAACGTTCCAGCGGTGAGCGATGTCAGCATCAAAAATCAGGATGTCAGGTTTACGGCAAGCAGAAGCCATCGCGGCACAGGGAGGGGGGTACTGGGACTAAAGAAACAAAACCCGATAAACAGGAGGCGCAGGGTAATTTCTGCCACAAGCAAAACCATTTCTCAGCGGCGTGTCGTTCCCGTGGGAAGCCTGCACAGCCATAGCAGAAGCTCTCTAACTACCTGATATATGCTGATACGGCGTCTGATTCCCACCACCAGCAAGAAGAACTCCACCTGGAGGCGTGGGTTCGTATCCCACTTCTGACACCATGTAAAGAATTGGCGCGTACACAGAGAAATCTTTACTACTAGTTTATTAATTAGACACACACATCACTGCCCTAGCTGTACGTGGTCCGTCACGGATACTAGAGAGGGAGCTAAGGGTGGGAAGGTCACAATTATACTGAATTAAAAGGGGAGTGGTTAGAAAGGGCTACGTCACTACTATTAAAGGTGTACACACATCATCTACAGTATGGTATATAACGGCACTCTACAATTGTTTTACAAACTTGAATTAAATGTTTTTTAATGTGTTGATTTTATACCTCCAAGTCATAAGTTTATTAAATTAGTTAAATGGTCACAAAATCAAAATAGAAGAGGGAGTCATATTGATGGCAACAAAACTGTTGATAGATGATGCTTCATTTTTAATTGACAGCCATACGGGCACTTTTTTTTGTCCAAAAATAGGCACCGGTACTAATCACACAAGAAACTACAGCTTTTCCGAAATTAATAACAGAACATGCTGGAAAAACACAGCAGCTCAGGCAGCATCTGTGGAAAGAGAAACACTTAACTTTCAGTCTTAGTCATGGATGCGTACAGCACGGAAACAGGCCCTTGTACGTACATGGCAAGATTCAAGAGACATTTGTTTGCCACATGTACTAGTTGGTACAGTGAAATGTGTGAAAAAGAGCACCGAACAGGCTAGTGTTTAACAGACACCCCCACATAGCGGGATCAATGTTTCCCACTGTGAGGGAAGGCACCAAAGTTCAGTCATCCTCCTCTGTTGTCCTCTGTTGTTCACCCGTGGTCGGGGGTGTCCCGAACCTCTCGCTGTCATTGCTACGGGCGGGCCGATGTTCAGGCCCTCTCGCTGGGATGATGGCACTCCGACGTCGGAACGGGAGAGCATTCTCAGCGGCTTGGACATCTGAATGGGCTGCTTGCTACCGGAGTCCGCGGCTCCCAAAGTCCACAGGCCGCGCTGGGCGGAGATTCACGCTTGGCGACCCTCGGCAAAGGGGTCCCAGGACTCCGCGATGTTGAAGTCAGTGCCACCCGCGCTGGAAGCTCTACAAACCACAGCTCCACCATGTTGGAGCAGCAGGTCCAACACTCGGCGATCCAGGTAAGACTAGTGTTTAAGAGCGAACTGCAGATGCTGGAAAATCGAAGGTAGACAAAGTGTTTAAGAAGGAACTGCAGGTTGTCTATTTCCTTCGCTCCATAGAGTTT
Source organism: Raja brachyura (assembly GCA_963514005.1). The sequence continues at coordinate 3,906,534 of OY740790.1, read as the reverse complement.
GAAGAAGGGTTCCGGCCCGAAACGTTGCCTATCTCCTTCACTCCATAGGTGCTGCTGCACCCGCTGAGTTTCTCCAGCACTTTTGTCTACCAGGTAAGACTAGTCACGTTTGGCCCATATCCCTCTAAACTTTTCCTCACCATGTACCTGCCCAACTGTCTTTTAAATGCTGTTATTGTACCTTCCTCAACTACAGCCTCTGACAGCTCGTACCATATACTCACCACCCTCTGAGTGAATAAAAGGCCTGTCCTACCAGCATCCGACTCCATGCGATGAGTGCGATCAAACTAGAAGTGGGGGCCGCGCGGAGGTCGGGTGATCCCTGTACAGGGCCGTTCCCACCAGCATGCGCCTGCATGCGGCAAGCGCGACCAAACCGGCAGCGGGGGCCGCGCGGAGGTCGGGTGAGTGGTGCAACGCGGCGCAAAGTGAGGCGAACTTGGAGCGAAGTCTAAAGGTAAGTTCACCAGGACAGAGAGGGACACACACAGAGGGCCACGGAACCACACACAGAGAGGGTCACGGAGGCACCTACAGATAGGTTCATGGAGGCACGACGTCGAGGCGGTGTGTAATGCGTCGAGGCGACTGCGAGCCGACAAGCCGTTGCCGCGCGGAATTTTTGCACATGGTCAGTTTTTCGGAGCCCCGCGCGATGTCGGGACGAACTCCGCACAAATCCGCACGGCTCCGGTGATCGAAGTGGGAGTATGAAACTGAGATAAAATGTAATCGGGCAGGTCAGACTGGTCAGTGAACTGGGAAAGGGGGAGGGATGGAGAGAGAGGGAAAGCAAGGGCTACTTGAAGTTGGAGATGTCAATGTTCACACCGCTGGGGTGTAAGCTGGGCAGTCTCTATCATTGTTCATAGTACAGTCCATGTTCTTGTCAGTTGATAACACCTTCGTTCCACTGACGGGATTGTTGTTCAGAGTACTGGCAAGGTCCTTATCGGTTGTAACGGGTCCTCAAGCAGTTAGCGGCTTTTAAAATAAACTAATCCTAAACTCTAGACTAACCTCCTCGATTCTCTGCAAGCCCCAAAATGTCTTTCAGATCTCCCCTCAACCTCCGGCATTCCAGAGTAAACAATTTAGGTCTGTCCAACATAGAGTCCCACCTGCCTGCGCTTGGTCCATATCCCTCTAACACTGGTCCCACCTGCCTGCGCTTGGCCCATATCCCTCTAACACTGGTCCCACCTGCCTGCGCTTGGTCCATATCCCTCCAACACTGGTCCCACCTGCCTGCGCTTGGTCCATATCCCTCCAACACTGGTCCCACCTGCCTGCGCTTGGCCCATATCCATCCAACACTGGTCCCACCTGCCTGCGGTGGTCCATATCCCTCCAACACTGGTCCCACCTGCCTGCGCTTGGTCCATATCCCTCCAACACTGGTCCCACCTGCCTGCGGTGGTCCATATCCCTCCAACACTGGTCCCACCTTCCTGCGGTGGTCCATATCCCTCCAACACTGGTCCCACCTGCCTGCGCTTGGTCCATATCCCTCCAACACTGGTCCCACCTGCCTGCGGTGGTCCATATCCCTCCAACACTGGTCCCACCTGCCTGCGCTTGGCCCATATCCCTCCAACACTGGTCCCACCTGCCTGCGGTGGTCCATATCCCTCCAACACTGGTCCCACCTGCCTGCGCTTGGTCCATATCCCTCCAACACTGGTCCCACCTGCCTGCGGTGGTCCATATCCCTCCAACACTGGTCCCACCTGCCTGCGCTTGGTCCATATCCCTCCAACACTGGTCCCACCTGCCTACGCTTGGTCCACATCCCTCCAAACCTGTCCTATCCTGTCTAGGGTACACAAAAGGCTGGAGAAACTCAGCGGGTGCAGCAGCATCTAAGGAGCGAAGGAGATGGGCGACGTTTCGGGCCGAAACCCTTCTTCACACCCTATCCTGTCTAACTGTTTCTTAAACGTTGGGATAATCCCTGCCTCAACCACCTCCTCTGGCAGCTCGTTCCATACACCCACCACCCTTTGTGTGAACAGGTTACCCCTCAGGTTCCTATTAAATCTTTCCTCCTTCACCTTGAACCGATGTCCTCTGGACTTGAACCTACTGTATGACCTCAGGTAAGGACATCTCCTTACAGCATGTGACGGAAGGAACTGCAGATGTTTGTTCAAACCAAAGATAGACACAAAATGCTGGAGTAACAGCGGATCAGGCAGCATCGATGGAGAAAAGGAATAGAATCTCTGGAGAGGGAGTCTGAAGAAGGGTCTGAACCTGAAACATCACCTTTACAAATAGAGTACCATACCACACCACAATGGGCGTTGACAATCATTCATTCCCAGCGCAAGCAGTCTTTGTTTCAAATGAATCAGTCGGGTAATTAAAAAAGCACAGTTCTTCTCTACCAATTAATTCGAGGCTGATCTCTGCCTCCTAATCCCATTTTCCTGCCTTCTCCCCATAACCCTTGACACCCGTTCTAATCAAGAATTTGTCTATCTGCCTTAAAAATATCCACTGACTTGGCCTCCACAGGCCTCTGTGGCAATGAGTTCCACAGATTCACCACCCACTGACTAAAGAAGTTCCTCCTCACCTCCTTCCCAAAAGAGTGCCCTTTAATGCAATCTCTCCCCATTGATGGGCTGAAGGTCCTGTGTCCATGGTGTCTCTCCAAAGTGTTAAGTTTCGAAGGCTACTGGAAAATTCAGCGACCATTTTAAATGTTTCCAGTCGGCTGTGACTGTCTCCATTAAAACAAAGGGCCCGTGGCATCCAGCCAACGGGGCTTGGCACCAGATGATTCACTTACTCCCCCACCCACCCTGACAGACAGCACAACGTCCACTAGGCCCAGCGTCGGAAACATTAGCTGGCACCGGCAAGCGTCACGAATTACAAACTAAAATAATATAAAGCATCTAATCACCCCCTTGTGAAATGGCCTCAGATTGGGAGTGTGCGCTGGACCAAGGGCAAGGCACAAACATGATCACTGATGTCACTTCATCAACCACACCTGATGGGAGCATCAGCCACATCGAGGCGGGCAACACGTGTCTGCTTCCTGCGCAGCTAGTTGCCTTCTTGTTGTTCCCGCTCCGCAGTGCTCAATGCAATCAGCTCCCTCTGTGCTCATCTCTGCCGCCCTCCAACGCTCCACATCCATCCCTTCAACCCCTCCCCTTCTCTTCCCAATCATCTCAAACTCTCGCCCTCCCTCCCTCCCTTCCCCCCTCCTCCTCCCTCTCCCTCACTCTCTCTTCCTCCCCCTCTCTCTCTCCCTCTCTCTACCTCCCCCCTCCTTCTCTCCCTCCCTCACCCCCCTCTCTCTATCCCTCTCTCTCTCTCTCCCTCTCTCTCTCTCTCCCTCTCTCTCTCTCCTTCCCCCCTCCTTCTCTCCCTCCCTCACCCCCCTCTCTCTCCCTCCCCCTCCCTCCCCCTCTCCCCTCTCTCCCTCTCTCTCTCCCTCGCCCCCTCCTTCTCTCCCTCCCTCACCCCCCTTTCTCTCCCTCTCTTTTCCTCCCTCCCTCTCTCTCTGTCTCCTTCTTTCCCCCTCTCCCCCTCCCTCTCCCCCCTCTCCTCTCTCCTCCCTCTCCCTATGTCCCTCTTTCTGCCTCACTCTCTCTCCCAATCTCTTTTTTGTTTAGTTTAGTTGAATTTAGGGACACAGGGCAGAAACAGGCCCTTCGGCCGTCCAAGTCTGCGCCGACCAGCGATCCCCGCACGCTTACACTACCCTACACACACCAGGGACGATTTTCATTAATACCAAGCCAATTAACGTGCAAACCTGTCCGTCTTTGGAGTGTGGGAGGAAACTGAAGATCTCGGAGAAAACCCACACAGGTCAGGGGGAGAACGTACAAACTCCGAACATCTGTGGTCAGGATCGAACCCGGGTCTCTGGCGCTGTGAGAAAGCATCTCTACCTCTGCACCACCGTGCCGCCCATCGTGTCTCTCTTTCTATTTCTCTCTCCCTCACCCTCTGTGTGGGACAGAGAGAATCTCTCTCTCTCTGTCGCTCCAATGCTACACTGCACTAATAGCATGATCTGTTTGAGAGCAAACTAATTAGTTTTGACACACAAAGGATTATCAAAGGCAAGGCCAGTAATTACAGCGTGATATTATTTGGGGACATAATTACCAGGTCAGTTCATATAATTGTACGTGGAAAGAGCTCTATTAATAATGGATTCCGTGCAATGGTGAAGCACAGCTGTGACAACCACAATATGAAAAGTTAGCGACTTCCTTAAGGGCCTGTCCCACTTGGCCGACATTTGCCCATCATTTATGCATCGTATGTACATAGGTCGACGTTGCCTGCAATTCAGGCATCATCACGCCGTCTGGTGCGCGTGACGTCATTAGAATACTCTGTGGCGCGCGGCGACGCATGGCTACGCACGGTGACACAACCATGCGTTACCAGCGTGCGGCGCCAATGCGTCAGCGTGCGTCCGTGATACGTCACGCAGGTGGCGTGCGGGACAATCTTGGAATGGCGTGCAATACCGCGCGCAACTCCACGCCTCTCCATGCGCCCGTCCCGCGACCCATGCGTCACAGCGCGTCAACCGATATTACATATTTCGCGTAAATGAGGCGCAAATGATGGCCAAGTGGTCACAGGCCCTTTACAACCCAAGATACAGCGTAAACAAACATTCAGGATTGATGGAATCACCAACAGTTATTGATCCTTCAGTGAGAGTCATTAGGAATAAACTCCAAGCAGAGGGACTCAAACCCGTGCAATTTAGCAGTGAAAGGGTGTGAAATGTGTACACTGGAACTGGCTATTTGCACTGGATAGATTGGAACGGGACTCGGCGTCAGTGAGACTCAGCGTCTCGCGTAGCGGCTCTTACGAGTAACGGTAGGTACTGGGCAAATCCGGAAAACTGGTGACATTTTTTCAACACTGTAAAAAAATACTCGTGATGAAACAAGTTGTTACTTTTTACTCGTGCGAGCCGCTACGTGACATCCACGAACTCCTACGGACCCGTTACGGACATTCTCCGAGTTTGAATCTGAGGAAAACTCTGGAGAACTCTTGAATTACCTCGTACAGTGGGACAGGCCCATTAACCCAGGAGCTAGAGGCAAGAGATTAATTTATTGTTGATAGAACTGCCTGCCACTAACCAAGAACGCACTCTTCACTCCTTCAATCTGAAGAAGCCAGAGCAAAAAAATGAGCTGGGTTTTTTTAAACAAACCTCTTAAGTTCTCACTTTATATAAATTATATCGGACTATAATCCATGACTGTGACTTGGTGAATGATCATCACCTCTAAGTGTTCAATGTTTTTGGCCTGATCTCCAAGTTCAGGAATGTGAATCACATGCCCAGCTGTGGACTTTATGGGAATGTTTCATGATTGCAAACCCTGAACACACCAGCTAATGTTTGAGCTGGTATTTTGTTGGTTCACATGCTTGATCAATGGTGTTTCATCATTAATGTCTTATTATTATTAATGTTTAGTGTTTTCTGAGTCATTCGTAACTGTCACTGCACGTCATGTTGTTACTTGTGGGCGGAGCACCGAGGCAAATTCCTTGTATGTGAATACTTGGCCAATAAACTTACTTATTTACTTAATGTTTGTCCCTGACAGGCTGCAAGCATTAGGAAAGGTGACTGATTTTCTACTGTGATATAGGTACGATGCTGAGGTTCCAGGGACCCCGACAGTCCTTCCAGGCAAGGCAGAGGTTCACTTGCACCTCCTCCAACCTCATCTACTGTATCCGTTGTTCAAGATGTGGACTTTTACACATTCGGCGAGACCAAATGTAGACTGGGCGATCACTTCGCTGAACACCTTTGCTCAGCCCGCCTGGACCAACCTGATCTCCCGGTTGCCAAACATTTTAATTCCCCTTCCCATTCCCACACCGACCTTTCTGTCCTGGGCCTCCTCCATTGTCAGAGTGAGGCTAAACGCAAATTGGAGGAACAACATCTCATATTTCGCTTGGGCAGCTTACAACCCAGTGGTATGAATATTGATTTTTCTCACTTCAAGTAGCCCCGGCATTCCCTCTCTCTCTATCCCTCCCCCACCCAAGTCGCACCAGCTTCTCGATTTCACCCAACAAACAGCTAACAACGGCCTGTTTCCTTTATCATGGTTATTTTTTGCATATCTTTCATTCATTTGTTCTACATCTGTCGACATCACCGTCTATATCTCTCGTTTCCCTCTCCCCTGACTCTTAGTCTGAAGAAGGGTCTCAACCCAAAACGTCTCCCATTCCTTCTCTCCAGAGATGCTGCCTGTCATAGAAACATAGAAACATAGAAAATAGATGCAGGAGTAGGCCATTCGGCCCTTCGAGCCTGCACCGCCATTCAATGTGATCATGGCTGATCATCCAACTCAGTATCCCGTATCCTGCCTTCTCTCCATACCCCCTGATCCCTTTAGCCACAAGTGCCACATCTAACGCCCTCTTAAATATAGCCAATGAACTGGCCTCAACTACCTTCTGTGGCAGAGAATTCCAGAGACTCACGACTCTCTGTGTAAAGAATGTTTTCCTCATTTCGGTCCTAAAGGAATTTCCCCTTATCCTTAGACTGTGACCCCTTGTTCTGGACTCCCCCAACATCGGGAACAATCTTCCAGCATCTAGCTTGTCCAACCCCTTAAGAATTTTATGTATGTCCCGCTGAGTTACTCCAGCATTTTGTGACCTTTTGTGTATTACCCAGCACCCGATGTTGGGGGAGTCCAGAACAAGGGGTCACAGTCTAAGGATAAGGGGGAATTCCTTTAGGACCGAGATGAGGAAAACATTCTTTACACAGAGAGTGGTGAGTCTCTGGAATTCTCTGCCACAGAAGGTAGTTGAGGCCAGTTCATTGGCTATATTTAAGAGGGCGTTAGATGTGGCACTTGTGGCTAAAGGGATCAGGGGGTATGGAGAGAAGGCAGGTACGGGATACTGAGTTGGATAATCAGCCATGACATATTGAATGGCGGTGCAAGCTCTAAGGGCCGAATGGCTTACTCCTGCACCTATTTTTCTATGTTTCTATCTGAAGTTCTTTGTTTCTCCACTAAAGCAAAGTTGATTAGCTCTTGGCGAACAACCAACTAGGTGGGTGAGGCAGGGGTTCACTTGCACCTCAGCCAAACTCATCAACTGTCTCCGCTGTTCCAGGTGTGGTCTATACATCCCCCCCCCTCCCATTCCCACACTGACCTTTCTGTCCTGGGCCTCCTCCACTGTCAGAGTGAGGCCCAGCGCAAATTGAAGGGACAGCATCTCATAATCCTTGTAGCCCCTCTCCATCCAAGTCCTGGTACTAGTTTCAAAGTAATCTTGTTCTTGGTCCTCCAAAATATTCCAATTCTAATTGAAACTGGAGGTGGCGGAGGGTGGACTTAAGCAAAAACGGGTTCTTGGAGAAGAAGAACTACCTTAAATGTAGTTGCGTCTGGTTGGGTAACTATGGTAGGGTGAAGACTATTCCATGCTTTAATTGTGTGGGGGAACAATGAATTGCTGTACACATCTGTCTTTGAGGCTGGGACCACAAATTGAATCGAATGCCCTCGTCTGCTCCTAATAGGTTTGGGTTTGGTGTAGGTTTGGTAATCTATGTCGAGCTGGCCTTTTAGCATTTTGTAAAAACAGGTCAAATGATGAGCTCCACGTCTGTCTTGGAGAGGGTTCCACCCCGCCCAGTGAATTCAGAAGTTTGGTGACACTCGCTTCTCTCTCATAGGTATCTGTAACAAATCGAGCTGCCTGTCTTTGGACACATTTGATGGAAGAATTTGGGTATAGATCTCATGCTACAACTGCGTAGTCCAAATGAGGTCTAACGAGGGTGAAGTATAGCTTCTCCTTGACAGAAGTTGAACAACGATGAAAGTTGCGTCTCAGAAAATTTAGGACACCTGTTGCTATCGCTGTTGCATGACGAGCCTGGCCATTCCAACGTGGATCGTTCTCATTGTCAGTCACTCATTTTCACCTACACCCCCCAGCTAACAATGGCCTGTTTCCTTTATCATCGTTACTTTTTTACGTATCTTTCATTCATTTGTTCTATCACCACCTATATCTCTCGTTTCCCTTTCCCCTGACTCTCACTCTGAAGAAGTGTCTCGACCCAACTTGTTATGAAGTGAATAAGCTTATTGGCCAAGTATTCACATACAAGGAATTTGCCTTGGTGCTCCGCCCACAAGGGACAACATGACATACAGTGACAGTTTGGAATAACACATAAAACATTAAACATTAATAATAAAACCTATTTTACTGATTCCTTCTCTCCAGAAACCCATTGAGTTACTCCAGCAGTGAATTGAATTGAATTGAATGAATTGAATGCCTTTAATGTCATTCAGACCTTTCGGTCTGAACGAAATTTCGTGCCTGCAGTCATACATATATAAAAATAACAATACCATACAATAAACACAAAATTAACATCCACCACAGTGAGTTCACCAAACACCTCCTCACTGTGGTGGAAGGCAAAAGTCTTTGGGTCTCTGTCGTTCTCCCCTCCTTATTCTCCCTCTGCGCTGAGGGGAACCAGGCCGCCGCCACCGCTGACGCCGGAACACCGCCACAGGGCCCGCCGCCGGAACGTCGCTGGAGCACCGCAGCTCCCGAAGGCCAGGCCGCCGCTGGAGCACCGCAGCTCCCGAAAGCCAGGCCGCCGCTGGAGCACCGCAGATCCCGAAAACCAGGTCGCCGCTGGAGCACCGCAGCTCCCGAAAGCCAGGCTGCCGCTGGAGCACCGCAGCTCCCGAAAGCCAGGTCGCCGCTGGAGCACCGCAGCTCCCGAAACCCAAGCCGCAGCTGGAGCACCGCAGCTCAGAGGGAGCCAGGCCGCCGCTGGAGCACCGCAGCTCAGAGGGAGCCAGGCCGCCGCTGGAGCACCGCAGCTCAGAGGGAGCCAGGCCGCCGCTGGAGCACCGCAGCTCCCGAAACCCAGGCCGCCGCTGGAGCACCGCAGCTCCCGAAAACCAGGCCGCCGCTGGAGCACCGCAGCTCAGAGGGAGCCAGGCCGCCGCTGGAGCACCGCAGCTCAGAGGGAGCCAGGCCGCCGCTGGAGCACCGCAGCTCAGAGGGAGCCAGGCCGCCGCTGGAGCACCGCAGCTCCCGAAACCCAGGCCGCCGCTGGAGCACCGCAGCTCCCGAAAACCAGGTCACCGCTGAAGTCTGTGTCAATCATCGGTGCAAACCAGCATCTGCAGTCTGTTGTTAATATTTTGTCTCATGGACTCAATCCCTTCCCTCTATTTTTAAGTTGATCTCATATTTTCATGACAAAGGCTTTGATTATCAATGCTAACACTTTCTGTCCTTTCCATGATTTTGGTGTAAATAAACTCATCTGCAACCTTTCATGTGTAAATATTTACAGGTAAAACAGCCATTGCAATCCAGAGCCCAAAGTGTGTACATTTACATCACAAAATACCACGTACTTTATTGTGACCTTACCGGGAATAGACGGGTGAAGTTGTCCTGGCAGCGTGCGTTCATTTCCCCGTATTACTTGGTCCTTAATTCACACGTAATAAAGTAGCAATGTTACAAAATTTTGAGATTTTAAAAATCGTCTGCAATTTATCCCATCAGATAAAGCATAAAAAAAAGTTTAATTTGACACCTAATTCACTTTCATATCTTCAGTATTAAAAAAGTTATGACCATTTTCATACTCGGAAATTAGCATCTTGTTCCCCATTGCCTTTCAATCGACTCAACACAAAAGCTGTGATCTGGAACAGTTAAAAGCCCATAACTTTCTTAAAAATTAAGAGAACTCAATGAAATTTTCAGTTATTATCGATTGAAGCATTCTGAAACAAATATGAAACAATCTTACTTGGATGACCTGAAATTAAAGCATATAATTAGTTAGTTATCTAATTGTAGCTAATTACAAAATTCAATGAGTAGATCTAAACATCTATCCATTTCTTAAGAAAAGATAAACTTTTTTTTAATTGCCTAAGTGTCCAAATAACATTCACACAATAATCCACAATATAACATAATTTTTAAATCTCATTTACATGAATTTCTGGGCCAAATGAAAGGAATTTAGTGTTTAATGCCTGTAAATTAATGGCCATTTAAATCAACTAGCGAGTGGGTTTTAGTGGAATGCGGTGGATTGGAACGTTGCGGTTTGCGGTGACGTCGGGAGGAAAAATACAGCCGGTTCATACATTTTTTTTTGTCTCCTTTTTGCAACATGAAAATGTGATTAAAGCCTTCCTAAAAACCAAGTTTTTATGTAAAAATAAACTGTGTAGCTTCTTTTATCGCCTACGTTAGGTCCGTTCCGCTGTCACCGTTCAGGGCTTTAGAAGATGATTTTTAAACTACTCGTTAATAAATAATCTAGCGTAGTTTAAAAATACCTTCATGAATGAAATGTCGGAGCGATTTCTCTTTAGCGACAAAATCGCCCGACATGGATCAACTTGGACTGCCTAGAAAAAATTAGCATTTTAAACCGGCCCCCCCCTCTGAAAGGCGCCAAAGTCGCGCACACGGGGAGCAGCAGAACTGCAGCGCTGCTAAAGGTAGGTATTGTAACATAACTAAATAAAGGTAATAGAAACATAGAAACATAGAAAATAGGTGCAGGAGTAGGCCATTCGGCCCTTCGAGCCTGCACCGCCATTCAATATGATCATGGCTGATCATCCAACTCAGTATCCCGTACCTGCCTTCTCTCCATACCCCCTGATCCCCTTAGCCACAAGGGCCACATCTAACTCCCTCTTCAATATAGCCAATGAACTGGCCTCAACTTCTGTGGCAGAGAATTCCACAGACTCGCCACTCTCTGTGTGAAAAATGATCTTCTCATCTTGGTCCTAAAAGACTTCCCCCTTATCTTTAAGCTGTGACCCCTTGTCCTGGACCTCCCCAACATCGGGAACAATCTTCCTGCATTTAGCCTGTCCAACCACTTAAGAATTTTGTAAGTTTCTATAAGATCCCCTCTCAATCTCCTAAATTCTTGAGAGTATAAACTGAGTCTATCCAGTCTTTCTTCATAAGACAGTCGTGACATCCCAGGAATCAGTCTGGTAAGAATGTCCTTCCACAAATTAGGGGACCAAAACTGCACACAATACTCCAGATGTGGTCTCACTGCAGAACTGCAGAAGGACCTCTTTGCTCCTATACTCGACTCCTCTTGTTATAAAGGCCAACATGCCATTCGCTTTCTTCACTGCCTGCTGTACCTGCATGCTTACTTTCATTGACTGATGAACAAGGACACCCAGATCCCGTTGTACTTCCCCTTTTCCCAACTGGACACTATTTAGATAGTAGTCTGCTTTCCTGTTTTTGATACCAAAGTGGATAACCTCACATTTATCCACATTATACTTAATCTGCCATGCATCTGCCCACTCCCCCAACCTGTCCAGGTCACCCTGCATTCTCATAGCATTTGTGTTTATATCAAGCCAATTGATCTGCACATTTTTGGAGTGTGGGAGGAAACCAGAACTCCCAGAAAAAACCCACGCAGGTCACGGGGAGAACGTACAAACTCCGTACAGACAGCACCCGCAGTCAGGATCGAACCCAGGTCTCTGTAAGGTGGCAACCTTACTGCCGTGCCACCTTGCCACCCGTAAAGTCATCTGTTGCCAGCCCAAATGTGCCCTGTTTCATCTCCACGCTTCCAGTTTCTCCCATCACCCCGTCCCACCACTGTAGTTAGGACGAAGCAGGGACCCGACCCAAAACGTCAACTATCGCAAGAGTTTAGAAGGATGAGTGGGGACCTTATCGAATCTGGAAAGAGTGGATGTGGAGAGGGTGTTTCCACTACTGGGGGAGTCTAGGACCAGAGATCAGAGCCTCAGAATAAAAGGGTTTACCTTTAGAAAGGAGATGAGGAGGAATTTCTTTAGCCAGAGGTTGGTCAATCTGTGGAATTCATTGCCACAGACGGCTGTGGAGGCCATCAGTGGATAAGGCGGAAACTGACAGATGCTTGATTAATATGGGTGTCAGATGTTATGGAGAGAAGGTAGCAATGTTACAAAATTTTGAGATTTAAAAAATCAAGTCTGCAATTTATCCCATCAGATAAAGCATAAAAAGAAGTTTAATTTGACACCTAATTCACTTTCATATCTTCAGTATTAAGAAAGTTATGGCCATTTTCATACTCGGAAATTAGCATCTTGTTCCCCATTGCCTTTCAATTGACTTAACTCAAAAGCTGGAACAGTTAAAAGCCCATAACTTTCTTAAAAATTAAGAGAACTCAATGAAATTTTCAGTTATTATCGATTGAAGCATTCTGAAACAAATATGAAACAATCTTACTTGGATGACCTGAAATTAAAGCATATAATTAGTTAGTTATCTAATTGTAGCTAATTACAAAATTCAATGAGTAGATCTAAACATCTATCCATTTCTTAAGAAAAGATAAACTTTTTTTAAATTGCCTAAGTGTCCAAATAACAGTCACACAATAATCCACAATATAACATCATTTTAAAATCTCATTTTCATGAATTTCTGGGCCAAATGGAAGGAATTTAGTGTTTGATTCCTGTAAATTAATGGCCATTTAAATCAACTATCGAGTGGGTTTTAGTGGAATGCGGTGGATTGGAACGTTGCGGTTAGCGGTGACTCCCGCTGAAATACCTTCATTCATGAAATGTCTGAGCGATTTTTCTTCCGCAACGAAATCGCCCGACATTGATCGATTTTCCCTGCCTGTGGAAAAACGGCATTTTAAACCCGCCCCCTTCTGAAAGGCGCCGAAGGCACGCACACGGGGAGCGGCAGAACTGCAGCGCTGCTCAAGGTAAGTTTTGTAACATACCGAGAGAAGGCAGGAGAATGGGGTCACGAGGGAGAGATAGATCAGCCATGATCGAACGGCGGAGTAGACTTGATGGGCCGAATGGCCTTATTCTGCTCCTATGATTTATGACCTTATGAAGTATCCATTATTTCCGGAGGTGCTGCCTGTCCCGCTGAGTTACTCCAGCATTTTGTGCCTGTCTTCGGTTTAAACCAGCATCTGCAGTTCCTTCTTACACAAGTGTGAGGGTTGTGTTGCTGACCCCTGTGCCTTTGATACGATTTCCAATGACAACCCACTTTCCGATGCGGCACGGTGGCGCAGCGGTAGAGTTGCTGCCTCACGCCGCCCAAGACCCGGGTTCCATCCTGACTACGGGTGCTGCCTGTATGGAGTTTGCACGTTCTCCCCAATACCGCGTGGGTTTTCTCCGGGTGCTCCGGTTTCCCTCGAGTTCGATCCTGGCCAGGATTGAACCCGGGTCTCTGGCGCTGTGAGGCAGCAACTCTACCGCTGCACCGCCATGCTCTATCTTCTATGTAATGCAGAGGTGACTCTACCACTGTCTCTCTAGGCCGCCCTAAAGCCAAATAATGATATTTAATTCATCAGAGGCGTTGGTACGCAATACCATCACAAAACAACGGGCCCTGGATACCAGGCTCAGTACATTTTCTTTCCAGCCAACCGACATAGAAACATAGAAACATAGACAATAGGTGCAGGAGGAGGCCATTCAGCCCTTTGAGCCAGCACCGCCGTTCATTGTGATCATGGCTGATCGTCTCCAATCAATAACCAGTCTGAAGAAGGGTCTCGACCCGAAACGTCGCCTATCTCCTTCGTTCCTTAGATGCTGCTGCACCCGCTGAGTTTCTCCAGCTTTTTGTGTAACCCTCAATTCTCCAGCATCTGCAGTTCCTTCTTTAACCCGTGCCTGCCTTCTCCCCATATCCCTGGATTCCACTAGCCCCTAGAGCTCTATCTAACTCTCTCTTAAATCCATCCAGTGATTTGACCTCCACTGCCCTCTGTGGCAGGGAATTCCACAAATTCACAACTCTCTGGGTGAAAAAGTTTTTTCTCACCTCAGTCTTCAATGGCCTCACCTTTATTCTATGACTGTGGCCCCTGGTTTTGGACTCGCCCAACATTGGGAACAATTTCCCTGCATCTAGCTTGTCCAGTCCTTTTATAATTTTATATGTTTCTATAAGATCATTTCTATGACAGGAGGGATAAATTTTCATCTAGATTCGTAAAAATGTCTCACTCCATCAGTCAAGACATTTGCTTGCAATATTTTAGCATTTAACACGGTGGATATTGGAGGGAGATACCTCCGTCCATTTTTTAATGTCAGCTTGCAAGAGGCACAGTGATGTGCTGAATTACAGGGCCGCGAAACTGCAACAGAAGTCCTTTGTTAATGAAACTGGTGGCCTCCGATTCGAATGATCATCGGTGACAATGTGTTAATTGAAAAGCTCCCCAAAGGCAGCAAGAGCCTCGGCTCAAGTGAACCGGGCTTCAATTGCCACAGGGTAGCACGGTGGTGCAGCGGTAGAGTTGCTGCCTAAAGGGCCTGTCCCACCAGCATGCAACTCTATGCGATGAACGCGATCAAACTAGAAGCGGGGGCCGCGCAGAGGTCGGGTGATCACCTGTACAGGGCCGTTCCCACCAGCATGCGCCTGCCTGCGGCAAGCGCGACCAAACCGGCAGCGAGGGCCGCGCGGAGGTCGGGTGAGTGGCGCAACGCGGCGCAAAGTGAGGCGAACTTGGAGCGAAGTCTTAAGGTAAGTTCGCCAGGACAGAGAGGGGCACACAGAGAGGGGCAGAGAGGCACACACACAGAGGGTCACAGAGGCACCTACAGAGAGGGTCACGGAGGCACGGTGTCAGGGCGGTGTGTAAATGTCGAGGCGACTGCGAGCCGACAAGCCGTTGCTGCGCGGACATAGTCAGTTTTTCGGAGCCCCGCGCGATGTCGGGACGAACTCCGCACAATTCCGCACGGCTCCGGCGATCGAAGTGGGACCGGCCCCGCGACGCTGGACGGCTCAAGCGACCACGTTAGGTCGTGCTAATCGCATAGAGTTGCATGCTTGTGGGACAGGCCCTTTACAGCGCCAGAGACCCGGGTTCAATCCCGACCACAGGCGCTGCATGCACGACCCCCTGTGATCCCCGCAGGTTTTCTCCAGGTGCTCTGATTTCCTCCCACACTCCAAAGATGTGCAGGTTTGTAGGTTAATTGACTTGATATAAATGTAAATTGTCTCTTATGTGTGTAGGATAGTGTGAGTGTGTGGGGTTATGGTGCGGACTCGATGCGTCGAAGGACCTGCTTCCGCTGCGGGGACTCTGGAGGGTGTGAAAGAGGGCGGGGGGGGGGGGGGAGGGGGGGGTTAGTCTCCACCAGGGAAATGTCAGCCCAATAATCATTAGACATCTTAAGAATCCACATGTATCCCAACGTTAGATTTACTAGAATGTTGCCTGGGTTCCAGCAACGAAGTTACAGAGAAAGGTTGAACAAGTTAGGTCTTTATTCTTTGGAGCGCAGAAGGTTAAGGGGGGACATGATTGAGGTCTTTAAAATGATGAAAGGGATAGACAGAGTTGACGTGGATAAGCTTTTCCCATTGAGGGTAGGGAAGATTCAAACGAGAGCATGACATGAGAATTAAGGGACAGAAGTTTAGGGGTAACATGAGGGGGAACTTCTTTACTCAGAGAGTGGTGGCTGTGTGGAATGAGCTTCCAGCAGAAGTGGTGGAGGCAGGATCGATTTTAACATTTAAAAGTAAAGTGGATAGGTATATGGACGGGAAGGGAATGGAGGGGTATGGTCTGAGTGCAGGTAGATGAGACTAGGGGAAAAGAAATGGTCGGCACGGACTGGAAGGGCCGAGAAGGCCTGTTTCCGTGCTGTAATTGTTATATGGTTATATGGTTTACACTGTTCAAAGTGTCTTTCGAGCTAAATTACTAAGATCCCAGGTCCAGGAGAGAAGAAAATTGCAATGTAACCAAATACAAGGCTCATGATACAAGTCTTGTTGATACGAGGCTTGACCATATTATTCACACCAGCAGCTGCCCTGTCTAAATCCTCTTCTAACATCCCCGCTCTCGTTCACACTGGCTCACAACTAATTGATCATCTTATTGGATTCTCCAATGTTAGGTACAGTACAGGGCCTGTCCCACCAGCATCCGACTCCATGCGATGAGCGCGATCAAACTAGAAGCGGGGGCCGCGCGGAGGTCGGGTGGTCCCCTGTACAGGGCCGTTCCCACCAGCATGCGCCTACATGCGGCAAATGCGACCAAACCGGCAGCGAGGGCCGCGCGGAGGTCGGGTGAGTGGCGCAACGCGGCGCAAAGTGAGGCGAACTTGGAGCGAAGTCTAAGGTAAGTTCGCCAGGACAGAGAGGGGCACACAGAGAGGGGCACAGAGTCACCCACAGAGAGGGCCACGGAGCCACACACACAGAGGGTCACGAAGGCACCTACAGAGAGGCACGACGTCGAGGCGGTGTGTAATGCGTCGAGGCGACTGCGAGCCGACAAGCCGTTGCCGCGCGGAATTTTTGAACATAGTCAGTTTTTCGGAACCCCGCGCGATGTCGGGACGAACTCCGCACAATTCCGCACGGCTCCGGCGATCGAAGTGGGACCGGCCCCGCGACGCCGGACGGCTCAAGCGACCACGTTAGGTCGCGCTAATCGCATGGAGTTGCATGCTGGTGGGACAGGCCCTTAACTATCCTTCAAGCAGGGAGAATAGTAAGATTAAACGAGAACTTACCAGTTTGAAGTTTGATCTTTATTTTATGAGGAGTTGCGATGAGGGATTTCGTGAAGAACCCGCCAGCATGCATGCGCGATATTCTTCAAAGCAGCGGTGTGGAATCACAGAACCAACAAACAAAGAAATGACTTGTTATAGTAAGATTGAAGAGACTCTAATTACCAGTTGACTTTATGATCGAGGGTTGGGAGCGGGCACGAAATCCCTCATCGCAACCCCTCATAAAATAAAGATCAAACTTCAAACTGGTAAGTTCTAGTTTAATCTTACTATTTCATTTCGGAGTCACATGAGTGACTTCGTGAAGACTTCAAAGCTCTGTGATTTCATGCCCTGGACAACGTCCATGCTGTCACACACGCCACTTGTAAGGATGGATTTTCAGACAGCTTGTACTGAAAAATAATAATATTTATTAATAACAACAAAGAAAAAACCCGTCACTGGGGAGAATCTGTATGCTCTTGACCCGCATTCAGCACGGTCTCTGCGAACAATACAGGAGCGGTAACAGGTTTATTATAAAACCGTTGAAAGGTGGCTTCTCTCGCCCATCCCGCTGTGGCAAGAATATGGTCCATGGGCACCTCCATGACCCTTGCCGCCGACGTCGATGCAGCCCTGGTGGAATGGGATTTAAAGACATTCGTGTCAATACCTGCTTCATTCAAGACGATCCTGAGCCATCTGGAGATCGTCTGTA
This sequence comes from Raja brachyura, assembly GCA_963514005.1. Next base: position 3,889,167 of record OY740790.1, on the reverse strand, counting down.
CCGTCACTCTATGGTGAGGTTTCTTGTGGCTGATAAGTAGGTATTTCTCCATTCCCCTTAATTTCCGCGTCACTTTAATATAGTGGCGGATATGGGTGGCTAAACATAGCCTTGCATCAGCGGGGTATGCTGGAAACTTCAGCTGCAGCCCTGTGTATCCAGGTCTATGCTGCTTAAGTAATTCATCAATAAAGAAGATTACTTTTTCTGAGGTAGAGACCATTCTGTCAATCTTGACCTTGTGAAGTGTCTGTACCCTTTGCGCTGAAGTAAGTGCCAGTAACATCACCAGCTTCAGGGTGAGTTTGTCCAATTCAAGCCCTTCCATGGGCGACCACGTCCTGAGCAGGGTTAGTACTTTCCCAATATCCCAGGTGATGTTGTAACGAGGTCTTGGCGGATTGGAATTAAATATTCCCCGCATAAGTTTGGACACCAGGTTATTGGATCCTACCTCAATATTGAGGTAGAATGATAGTGCACTCCTGGCGCTGTTGATGGCACTGTCGCTGAGGTGTTCGTCATGATGCAACCCCGCAAGGAATTCCAGCATATCGGTGATAGTAACGGAGTCATATGCAATGTGGGAGCGGCCGCAGTAGGTTTCCCATTTCCTGATATGCGTAAGATATTGCCGCCTGGTGGACTCCCTGCATGATGCTCCAATGGTATCCATAGTTCTTGATGATAGACCGTACTGCAGTAATGGCCTGTTCAGAACCTGTAAGCCAATAACTTTAAGTGACTATGGCAGGGATGTGGTTCCCCTGAGACAGGGTTCGTCACCAGTTGTGGGCAACCCTCTAAGAGGACCCATGGTTGACTGATCATGTCAAGGACCACCGGATACCATGGCTGAGTAGGCCAGTCGGGTATGACAAGAATGCCTTTAGCAGCATCTGACTGGATTTTCCGCAATACCCGACTGATGAGGCAAATTGGAGGAAATGCATAGAAAAACCATTTCCCCCAATCTAGCGAGAATGCGTCCATCACCATTGACCCAGGATCTGGCTCCCATGATACGTATGTTGGTACCTGATGGTTCAACCGTGACGCAAAGAGGTCAATATCCGGTTTACCAAATTTGGCTGTAATTTTTGCGAATATTTGGGGATTTAACATCCACTCGATGTTGTCATTAAATTTGCGTGACCTGGTGTCCGCCACTGTATTGAGCTTACCTGGTAAATAGGTAGCTGAAATCCAAATATTCCGTTGTATGCACCAGAGCCAAATTGTATCTGCCAATTCATCACATGAAATTGACCTGGTACCGCCCATATGATTTAGATATGCCACCGCAGTGGTATTATCTATTTGGAGACGGACATGAGTGTCAGTAAGGTTAGAACAATAAGCTCGAAGTCTGTGAAATGCTCCTAGCATCTCCAAATAATTTATCCCTTGTGATAACAACAGGGTAGATTCAAGGGTGTCCCATCTGCCTTCACAACTAGTGTAGTTGTCCGTGGCTCCCCAGCCATGGGAGCTTGCGTCTGTTTGTAAGTATACCATCGGACTGGGCACAACGATGGGTTTAAATGAATCATGGATATTATCAATCCATCATTGTAAATCAATTTTTGCCTTGAGAGGCAGCTGCATAGGTCTATCGAAATGTCCAGCGTTCAATTTTAACGCTGAAATCTTGGCTCTTTGCAAATTTTGATAATGCAAAGGACCGTATTGAGCAGCTGGAAAAACTGCTATGATTTTCCCAATCACCTTAGCAGTTTGTCTAATTGATGGTTTACTGGCGCAGACCAGATTCTTACATGCTTGAATGACATCCCCAATTTTGTTAGCTGGCATGGTGGCCATCATGCGATTGGAATCCACCGTGAATCCCAGATAATCCATGACCTGTGAAGGACAGAACTTTGATTTATCTGATGGATAATGAATCCCACTTTTTGAAAAATTTCCACAGTGGCTGAAACTGCCAGTTTCGCTGATTCCAGAGTGTTTCCAATGATTAGGATATCATCCAGATAAGCCATGACCATGTGATTTTGTCTCCTCAGTGTAGCCAACACTGGCTTGAGTAATTTAGTAAACAATCTGGGGGCTGTGGTAAGCCCATTAGGCAAAGCTTTGTATTGCCAGAGCTGATCCGTCCAGGTAAACTTCAAGAACTTCCTGTGATGTTTCTGAATGGATACTGAATAGTATGCATCTTTTAAATCAATGCATGCCATGAAGCAGCCCTCAGAAATCAAAGATTTGGCTGTTTCGAACGTGTCCATTTTGAAATGGGTATATTTTACAAAAGTATTCAAATGGGTCAGATCAATAATAACCCGACATCCTCCATCCTTCTTGGTTTTTGTGAATATGTTAGATACAAATTCAATTGGTTCGTGTATAGTTCTTTCTATCACGCCTTTCCCTTGTAACCTCAAGATTTCCGCATAGCCTACTGCTGTTTCCTTGCTGGACAGTGTAAATTTACGATTCGGCATATGCTGGGGTGGAGGAATTTGACCATTTATGAATTCAATCTCATGGCCTTGAATACTTTGTAAGATAAACTCATCTGAAGTGATGGTTTCCCATGCTTCCTTAAAGAACCGTAGTCTACCCCCAACATGTGAAGTTAGTGCATGAAATCCAGACCGCCTTACCTTCATGGTTATCGGCGGTCCCTGACATGTTTGGTGGGACGTGGAGGTGCTGGGTTGTGCTGGTAATGCGGAGTCCGCATTTTCCATGCTGGCCGCTGCGGGCCTAGCCCTAAAAAAGGCCTGGGCTGTTGAGGCTGCTGATATTGCGGCGGCGCTGGAGCGTAGGTCCTTGCTGGCCTTATGGCTGGACCTCGTGGCCTGAAGAATGGTGTTTTTCTGGCCGGTTGTCTGGTCAAGGTATGTGACCTCATAAGACCCACCGTCTTTGCATGGTCATCCAAATCCTTGACCTGCTTCGGGAGGTCTTCTCCGAACAACTGTCTGGGTGGTGGTGTAGGGGGTGCTCTGCATAGCCCCGCGAATTTGGGGTTCAATGTAGGCTTGATAATGCTTTTCCTGAACGCATTAATTTCATACTGCGTGTTGCATAGCAGTGCCAGAGCATCCTCTTGCTCGGTGTTCAAATCCACACCGTCCACCGACCTCGCAAAAGCGGTAATCCCAGCAGTGAGCAATTTCAGGATCCTTTGCAATTTCATTTCCTGAGCTCTGATGCCTGGGCTAATATTGCCCCAAATCGGCATGTTCACAATAGGCACGTTAAGGGAGTTGCAATTACCCGGTGCCTTGTGTCTGTTCATGGCCTCCGCAAAGACCTGCTCTTGAAGCTGATGGTTCGTGAGGAAGTCAACGGTAGCAGCCAGTTTGGAGTTGAGGGGTTGTCCTGACGATTCGGGTAGCGCAAACTTGGCTGCCACGTCCAGGAGCTCCTCCTGAGGGACCTCAGGTGCTGTTGGTGCGTGGACCAAGATCTCCTCATCTTCTGGCTGTCTCATGCTATCCATTGACGATGGGGATATATCCATGAGTCCACTGGAACCAAATGTTTCCCGCCTTTGACTTTGCTGCAGGATTTGTTCCATCATCCTCTCCATCCGGTCAATACGCCCTTCGGCATGCGAGAACGGGCAGTCAGAGTCCTCATGCCCGAAGGAACTTCTGAGGCTCCTATCATCGGCCGTACCTCGTTGAGGTAATCTCGGTGCCGGAATGAAACGTCGCTAGCAGCCGCCTCAGCGAAACTGAACGACTCCCGTGCGGATCTGCTCATGCGCCTCCTTTTGGTTGAGCTAGGCCCCACTGCCTCTAAGGGCAAATGCGGTGAGAGGTTGGCACCCAACGCCGCAGCGTGGTGACCCGACATCCGCGCGGGCTTGCCGACTGTCCTAAATCTGGAACCAGACGGCGTACGGTCCCGTCCTGCCGCCAACGGGGGGCGCGGTGACCGTGGCGAGACTCCACCTGTACGACCCTTCCTGGTCCTGCTGGGTGGTGAGTCTACACTGGCCCTCTCAGGTCTCCCAGTGGACTCGGGTCTCGCCAATCCACCAGTCCGCAATCTAGCGGCCTCTGGTGAAACCTCCGCCCGTGAAGGGCGAGGTAGACGGGCTCTATCCCTGACTCTTCCACGAGGGCTCAGGGAGAAGGGCCGTGCAGCAGCACGTGAACCCTGTTTGCCCGTATCAGCCAACGATCCCGTTGGTGATAATGAGATGGAGTCAGGGTCTACCTGCTCCGGCGCCGTACCGATGTCCTGCTCTGCGGGACCCCCGCTAGAGCTTAGCTGTGTCGGTGGGTCGGGTCCTGTGAAAACAGGGCTCCCCGACTTGCGCGCCTTTTTCCCGGCCCGACTAGCGGGTGCTGCCGTTGAAGAGGGCTCCGGGATAGGTGGCCGGCGACTCCTTACGGACGTCCTGCGGCCCTTACTCCTTCTATCCATGTTCCTGCTGGAGAGAAAAACACTCAATACAACAAGAACAACCAGCTCAAGGTTGCCTATACTTACCTGAGTGGCCCTTATGAAGGGCTGGTGGTGAGCCGCGCTCCACCTCCAGCCGTCGACTGCAATGCGTTGCGACGATATGTCGCGCACACGTGCTGGCGGGTTCTTCACGAAGTCACTCACGTGACTCCGAAATGAAATGTACAATCTCTGTACAGACACCAGCCGTAGTCAGGATCCAACCCGGGTCTCTGGCGCTGTGAGGCAGCAACTCTACCGCTGCCCGCAAAGTCGTGTACTTGTACAAGATGTAAGATTATTTATATGTAAAACCAGACAGAGAAGGAACTGCAGATCGTGGTTTAAACCAAAGATAGACACACAAAACTGGAGTAACTCAGCGGGACAGGAAGCATCTCTGGAGAGAAGGAATAGGTGACGTTTCGGGTCGAGACCCTTCTTCAGCCTGAGAGTCAGGGGAAAGGGAAACGAGAGATGTACCGGTGGACGGTGAGATAGAGAGATATAGATTAAATGAATGAAGGATATGCAAAAAAGTAACGATGATAAAGGAAACAGGACATGTGTTTAAGAAGGAACTGCAGATGCTGGAAAATCGAAGGTAGACTAAAATGCTGGGGAAACTCAGCGGGTGAGGTTCACCTGCACCTCCTCCAACCTCATCTAGTGCATCCGCTGCTCTAGGTGTCAGCTGCTCTACATCGGTGAGACCAAGCGTGGGCTTGGCGATCACTTTGCCCAACACCTCCGCTCGGTTTGCAATAACCAACCTGATCTCCCTGTGGCTCAGCACTTCAACTCCCCCTCCCATTCCGAATCTGACCTTTCTGTCCTGGGCCTCCTCCATGGCCAGAGTGAGGCCCACCGCAAATTGGAGGAGCAGCACCTCATATTTTGTTTGGGCAGTTTGCACCCCAGCGGTATGAACATTGACCTCTAATTTCAGGTAGTCCCTACTTTCCCCTCCCTTTTCAGCTCTCCCTCCGCCCACTGGCTCCACCTCTTCCGTTCTTCTCCCCCCCCCCCCCCCCCCCCCCCCACGTCTGAAGAAGGGTCTCGAACCGAAATGTTGCCTATTTGATACCCTCCATAGATGCTGCCTCACCTGCTGAGTTTCTCCAGCATTTTTGTCTACCAGGCCATTGTTAGCTGTGGGCGAGGTGAAAACAAGTATCGACAATGAGATTTAACAAGCCGACTTTGTAGTTGGTACGACTTGGGTGTGGGGGGGGGACACACAGAGAGTGGAAGCCAAGATAAGTCTGTCACTAACAGCGTTACAATCAATTCATCGCAGGTGATCTCCTTCCTCTCCCCCAGATTAGGCGCAGCGGTAGAGTTGCTGACTTACAGCGAATGCAGCGCCAGAGACCCGGGGTTCGATCCCGACTACGGGTGCTGTCTTTACGGAGTTTGTACGTTCTCCACGTGACCTGCGTGGGTTTACTCCGAGATCTTCAGTTTCCTCCCGCACTCCAAAGACGTGCAGGTTTATAGGTTAATTGGCTTGGTATAAATGTAAACATTGTCCCTAGTGGGTGTAGGATAGTGTTAATGTGCGGGGATCGCTGGTCGGCACGGACCCGGTGGGCCGAAGGGCCTGTTTCCGCGCTGTATCTCTAAACTAAGCTAAACCTTCTGTATTTCTTTTAACTCAGCGACTGAATCTCACATCCCTTGTCAGATGATACAGTTGTGGCAAGGGAGTTGTAGTCTTTAGTTTTCAGTTTTAGAAGATGCCCTTCGTCCCAGCCAGTTGCCTCCGACCAGCGATCCCCGCACGTTAACGCTGCCCTACCCTCTGGGGACAATTTACAAATTCTCATCGCAGTCAATTAACCGACAAACCTCCACGTCTTTGGAGTGTGGATGGAAACCGGAGCACCCGGAGAAAACCCACGCGGGTCACGGGGAGAACGTACAAACTCCGTACAGACAGCGCCCGTAGTCCGGATGGAACCCTGGTCTCTGGCGCTGTGAGGCAGCAACTCTACCGCTGCACCACCGCGCCGCCCACAAAGTTATGTATTAGTACAAGATGTAAGATGTTTTATATGTAAAGCCATATGGGGAAGTGATCTATCCTGTTTATATCAGGAACAGATGCTGAATAATTTATAGGAAGGAACTGCAGATGCTAGTTTAAACCACGATAGACACAAAAAGCAGGAGTAACTCAGCGGGACCGACCCGAGATGTTGTCTGATCTGCTGAGTTACTCTTGCCTTTTGTGCCTATCTGCGGAATAATATACACAAATACCTCAAAAACACCTCAAATTTCCTCAAATACACTTGGACCATTTCAGACATTTCCCTACCATTTCCCTCAGTTGCTCCAAATCAGGGTGGGGAACCTGCAGCCTTATAGGCCATTAAGTGTGGCCTTTTGGAATTTTTTGAGGATGTGACAAGTGAAGTGGATGAAGGGGTGCCAGTGGATGTAGTGTATCTAGACTTTCAGAAAGCCTTTGATATGGTCCCGCGCGGGAGACTGGTGACTAAAATTAGAGCACATGGTATTGGAGGTAGGGTGTTGACATGGATAGAAAATTGGTTGGCAGACTGGAAGCAAAGAGTAGGAGTGAACGGGTCCTTTTCAGAGTGGCAGGCGGTGGCGAGTGGAGTGCCGCAAGGCTCGGTGTTGGGGCCGCAACCATATATATAAATGATTTGGAAGAGGGAATTAGGAGCACCACTAGCAAGTTTGCGGATGGCACAAAGCTGGGTGGCAGTGTGAACTGTGAAAAGGATGTTAGGAGGTTGCAGGGTGACCTGGACAGGTTGAGTGAGTGGGCAGATGTGTGGCAGATGCAGTATAATATAGATAAATGTGAGGTTATCCACTTTATTGGCAAAACAAAGTGGGCAGATTATTATCTCAATGGGGTTAGGTTAGGAAAGTGGGAGGTACAGCGAGACCTGGGCGTCCTTGTACACCAGTCACTGAAAGTTGGCGCGCAGGTACAGCAGGCAGTGAAGAAAGCTAATGGAATGTTGGCCTTCATAACAAGAGGATTTCAGTATAGGAGTAGAGAGGTTCTTCTGCAGTTGTATAGGGCTCTGGTGAGACCACATCTGAGGTATTGTGTACAGGTTTGGTCTCCTAACTTGAGGAAGGACATCCTTGTGATTGAGGCAGTGCAGCGTAGGTTCACGAGATTGATCGGGACTGAGATTGACACGGATGGAGGGACTGTCATATGAGGAAAGATTGAAAAGACTAGGCTTGTATTCACTGGAGTTTCGGAGGATGAGGGGGGATCTTATAGAAACATATAAAATTATAAAAGGACTGGACAAGCTAGATGGAGGAAAAATGTTTCCAATGTTGGGCGAGTCCAGAACCAGGGGCCACAATCTTAGAATAAAGGGGAGGCCATTTAAGACTGAGGTGAGAAAAAACATTTTCACCCAGAGAGTTGTGAATTTGTGGAATTCCCTGCCACAGAGGGCAGTGGAGACCAAATCACTGGATGGATTTAAGAGGGAGTTAGATAGAGCTCTAGGGGCTAGTGGAGTCAAGGGATGTGGAGAGAAGGCAGGCACAGGTTATTGATAGCGGACGATCAGCCATGATCATATTATATGGTGGTGCTGGCTCGAAGGGCCGAATGGCCTCCTCCTGCACCTATTTTTTATGTTTATGTTGTTCCTTGACCTCACCATCTCTATTGCAGGTGATACACTCCTGACTGACATCCACTACAAACCAACTGACTCCCACAGCTACCTGGACTACTCTTCCTCCCACCCTGCTTCCTGTAAGGACTCCATCCCCTATTCCCAATTCCTCCGTCTACGCCGCATCTGCTCCCAGGATGAGGTGTTCCACACCAGGTCATCACAAATGTCCTCATTCTTCAGGGAACAGGGATTCCCCTCCCCCACTATAGATGAGGCTCGCACCAGGGTCTCCTCCATACCCCGCAACACTGCCCTCTCTCCCCATTCCCCCACTCACAACAAGGGCAGAGTCCCCCTGGTCCTCACCTTTCACCCCACCAGCCAGCGCATGAAAACAGATAGTCCTCCGCCAGTTTCGCCACCTCCAACGTGACCCCACCACTCGCCACATCTTCCCATCTCCCCCCTGTCTGCCTTCCGCAAAGACCGCTCCCTCCGCAACTCCCTTGTCAATTCTTCCCTTCCCTCCGCTCCACCCCTTCCCCAGGCACTTTCCCTTGCAACCGCAAGAGATGCTACACTTGTCCCTTCACCTCCCCCATCCACTCCTTTCAGGGACCCAAGCAGTCCTTCCAGGTCCGACAGAGGTTCACCTGCACCTCCTCCAACCTCATCTACTGCATCCGTTGCTCCAGATGCCAGCTGATCTATATTGGTGAGACCAAGCGGAGGCTTGGCGATCATTTCGCCGAACACCTCCGCTCGGTCCGCAATAACCAACACGACCTCCCGGTGGCTCAGCACTTCAACTCCCCCTCCCATTCCGTATCCAACCTCTCGGTCCTGGGCCGCCTCCACGGCCAGAGTGAGCAACACCGCAAGTTGGAGGAACAGCACCTCATATTCCGCTTGGGGAGTCTGCATCCTCTGAGCTTAAACATTGAATTTTCTCAATTCTGTTAACCCTGGCTGCCTCCTCCCCTTCCCACCTCTCCCTCAGCCCTCGGGCCCTGGCATTCCTTCTCTCTCTATCTCTCCCCCACCCAAGTCGCACTAGCTTCTCATTTTCACACTACAAACAGCTTACAATGGCCTGTTTCCTTTATCATCGATACTTTTTTGCATATCTTTCATTCATTGTTCTTTATCTCTCCACATCACCGTCTATATCTCTCGTTTCCCTGATCCCTGACCAGTCTGAAGAAGGGTCTCGACCCGAAACGTCGCCTATCTCCTTCGCTCTTCACCCGCTGAGTTTCTCCTGCCTTTTGTGTACCCTGCGGAATAATATAGTTTGTTTGCAAATGAACAGATATGATGTATAATTTAATAACTATTAATTATTTTGTGTTAGTAAATATTGAGTTACTTACAGTATATCATATATATTTTATTTAGATCGTTGATGAATGAATGAATGAATGAATAGGTTTATTGGCCAAATATTCACATACAAGGAATTTGCCTTGGTGCTCCGCCCTCAAGTGACAGCATGACATACAGTGACAGCTAGGAATGACACATCAAACATTAAACATTAACAAACAAACATTATCGATTAAACATGTGAGTTAAATAAAATACCAGCGCAAAAGGAGGCTATAGATTTTTGGTTATTGAGTAGAGCTACTACTGGGGAAAAAAGCTTATTGTTGATATTGGTGATGTGGGATTTCTGGTTTTATAAAAGGAACACCTTGCAATCTATTGGCTCCATCTACACCTCACGCTGCCTCTGCAAGGCCAGCAGCATCATCAAGGATCAGTCTCACCCCGGCCATTCTGTCTTCTCCCCTCTCCCGTCAGTCAACAGGTATAGGATTCAGTCGTGGGACTGACTCACTTACCAACACCCGCCGGGGTCACAACATCGGAGGCCTGGATCGCCTCAGCGCAGATTGAGAACAAGGAGGGAAGAGACAAAGACTTTAAGACTTTTGCCTTCCACCACAGTGAGGAGGTGTCTGGTGAACTCACTGTGGTGGATGTTAAATTTGTGTTTATTGTGTGTTATTTTTATTATATTGGTTTACGCTTGTTTAAAAGCGTTGCACAATCCTCAATTAGATCTGTACTTTTCTCAATTGGCAAAGTAATTACCATATTGATAGAGTTAATTGAAAACCCCAAATAATCAATTATGGTAATTGGCGTAAGTTTGGATTTTCCCAAATGAATGATAAACCCCAGTTTTTCAAATGTGGATTTGACAACTGCCACTGATATTTCGGCTAAAGCTTTTGTTTGTCCAATGATTAAAATATCATCCAAATAGGCCATAATAACATGGCCCTGACCTCTAAGCAACCCCAAAATTGTTTTTAACAATTTAGTCAATACTCTAGGAGCTGAGGTCAATCCATTTGGCAATACCTTATACTGCCATAATTGATTCATCCAAATGAATTTAAAATGCCTTCTGTGCTCGCAATGAACAGGCACTGAATAGTAAGCATCCTTCAGATCTATTGTAGCAATATAACAATCTTTAGAAATGAGTTGCTTGGCCATAACCAATGTTTCCATTTTAAAGTGACTATCGAGTACAAATGGATTTAATTTTGTTAGATCCAAAATGATTCTACATCCTCCATCCTTTTTGGGACGGGGAAAAATATTTGACACAAATTGATGGACTTGATGATCCGTCGTTTCAATTACACCATTGTTACATAATTTTTTGAGTTCAGCTTGAACCTCTATTACCTCTGTTTGTGAAAAATAAAGTGTTCTAACAGAAACATGTTGGAAAGGTAAAGTACCATTTGGAATAAATTCGATCTGAAATCCTCGAATTACACTCCTGATAAATAGATCTGAAGTAAGCTGCTTCCATTCGTTACAAAAAAGCCGTAATCGACCACCAATTTTTCCTTGAGTTACATTAAATATGTTTTTATGAGAACCAGGTCCACTCACCTCCCTGGTGACTGGTACACCCTGCTGACTCCAGCCACTGGCAGTAGCTCCCCTAGTTGCTCGTGCTCCCACCGAGGGATACCATCCACGTTCTTGTGAAGAGGACCGGCTTGTACCTGGAACAGCCCCGGATGCTGAGGTAGTTTTGTAGGGGTACTTTCTCTTCAGCTGTCTGCCCGGCATCATTGGTCTCATCAGACTCACTGTTTTAGCATCTTCGTTTATTTCTTTGACCTGTTGGTTAGATCTGCGCCAAACAGCAGATCAAGTGGTTGGATCCTTGCTGGCGTACAAAGCGCAGCATATCTGGGATTAATGGTGGGCCTTATAGCCCTTTTCCTGAGACCATTAATCTCAAAATGGGTGTTGCATAACAGCCCTAGAGCCTCTTGGTATGTTCAGGTCACAAAACCACCATCCATTGTTCTTGCGAAAGCTGTAATGCCAGCAGCCAGTAATGTTAAAAATCTTTGCATTTTAATCTCTTGGCTTCGTACACCGGGTCCCATCTGACCCCAAATTACTTGATTCACCGTTGGAACGCTTAATAACTCACAGTTGCTTGGAGGCTCGTGTATTTTGGCTGCCTCATCCATAGTAAGCTCCTGGAGCTGATGAGACACCATGTAATTAATTGTGGCAGCCAGTTCTTCACCTAGAGGCTCACCTGCTCCTGATGTGACAGCAAATGGAAGTGCCAGTGGTGGAACATTAGTTCTGTTTCTCCTGACTGAACTTCTCCATCAGAACCGGGCTCAGGACTAATCTGGCCCATAGCACTCTCATCAAATTGATAAGGAATCTCTGGCAGCATTGTTCCTGCTGGTGCTTCTTTTTCTAAGCGCTGACACTCCTTCTCTTGGAGTGAAGTTCTTTGGAGGACTGTATGCAACAGATCCTCCACTTGGGATAGGCGTGTACACACTCTATCCAGCCCCGGTGAGGAATCATCCCCCGACTCCGTGGGCCTAGCAGACTTATCTGTTGCCTTGTTCCCTAATGGCGATGGCTCTGTGCTGTGTAGCACTAAGTCTGTAGTCGCTGTTTCTGTACTTAGCGACTGAACAGGGGTTTGAGGCAGGGCTTCCAAGCCTGAGCTGCCGCGGCTGGTTGAACTGCACCACTTTCCCTTCCCTGTTTTTTCCATGCTAGCACTCGGTATAGCGTACCGGCCAACACGGATTCAAACTCCAGTGGAAAGTTTTAAACTTACCTGGAGTCTGCATACTTACCGCTGGAGGAGCTTCCGTTCCTCGCAGCCTCCGTGCGCCAAATGCGGCAGACGTACTGGTGGGCATGCAGCCTGGTGGGTCTTCATCACGGAACCACTCACGTGACTCCGAAGTAAAATAGTGCGTGTACGATCGTGTTAGTGTGCAGGGATCGCTGGGCAGTGCAGGCCCGGTGGACCAAAATGCCTGTTTCTGTGCTGTATCTCCAAACTAAACTAATCATAAAACAAGATTAGTACAAAATATCATGGGATGTCCAACTGGAGAGATGATCCAGGGATGGAGACGGATCATGTGTTCTTTCAGAGGTTAAACTTCCAAGGCTAGCTCCTTATGGGCCTGTCCCACGTCGCCAATTTTTTAAGCGACTACAGGCAACTTTGGTGTCGCCACATGGGTGTGTGTGTATGGTCGCGGGGAGCAGTCTCCTCAGTAGTCTCCCCAGTCACGCAAAGAGTCGTATGTCTCTATGGTCGCTCCAAAATTTTCAACATGTCGAAAAATGTTCGGCGACATTGCCTTTGACGCATATGAGCGTATCTTGACTTCTCCTGATGTAGGTGCTGTCGTAGGTTGCCGCCAGGTTAATGCAGGTTGCCGCCAGCTGGCGTAGGTTGTCGCCGGTGCTGGCGTCGGTGAATTCCATTGGTGACTACCGACGTCAACCGGCGACGGGTACTGGCGACTGAATTGCCTTACCTTGTCATAGCTTGGGGATGTAGGTTGGGCGTAGGTTGGACGCGGGTGGACGTAGGTTGTCGTAGGTGTGGTCGTAGGTGGACGCCCTGATAGTCGCCAGTCGTCGGTAGCTTGCTGTAGCTGGACGTCGATTAGGAGGTAGGTTGTTGTAGACATTGTCGTGGGGGGGGGGGGGGGGGGGTTCCAGTCGCCGGCAGCCGTTGAAAAAAGCTGTTAGCAGGGAATGGAGGGATGTGGATCACATGGAGACAGAGGAGGTTAGTTTCTCCATGGACAATGTGGGCCGAAGAGCCTGTTCCTGTGCTGTATTGTAGTATGTGATCCATCATGTCCATTCATTATTCCGCTTGTTCAACAAATTTCATGTAAAATAAAGTCAAACTTACTGTAATGTAACAAAATAAAATCATTAAACCCATAAAGCTGTTAGAAACATAGAAATTAGGCCATTCGGCCCTTCGAGCCTGCACCGCCATTCAATATGATCATGGCTGATCATCCAACTCAGTATCCCGTACCTGCCTTCTCTCCATACCCTCTGATTCCCTTCGCCACAAGGGCCACATCTAACTCCCTCTTAAATATAGCTAATGAACTGGCCTCAACTACCCTCTGTGGCAGAGAGTTCCAGAGACCCACCACTCTCTGTGTGAAAAAAGTCCTTCTCATCTCGGTCCTAAAGGATTTCCCCCTTATCCTTAAGCTGTGACCCCTTGTCCTGGACCTCCCCAACATCGGGAACAATCTTCCTGCATCTAGCCTATCCAACCCCTTAAGAATTGTGTACGTTTCTATAAGATCCCCTCTCAATCTCCTAAATTCTAGAGAGTATAAACCGAGTCTATGCAGTCTTTGTTCATAAGACAGTCCTGACATCCCAGGAATCAGTCTGGTGAACCTTCTCTGCACTCCCTCTATGGCAATAATGTCCTTCCTCAGATTTGGAGACCAGAACTATACGCAATACTCCAGGTGTGGTCTCATCAAGACCCTATACAACTGAAGTAGAACCTCCCTGCTCCTATACTCAAATCCTTTTGCTATGAAAGCTAACATACCATTCACTTTCTTCACTGCCTGCTGCACCTGCTGTTGTGACCATCAAGTGGTGTTTGAGGGGCTTTTAGATAAGTACATGGATATGCAGGGAATGGAGGGATGTGGATCACATGGAGACAGAGGAGGTTAGTTTCTCCATGGACAATGTGGGCCGAAGGGCCTGTTCCTGTGCTGTATTGTAGTATGTGATCCATCATGTCCATTCATTATTCCGCTTGTTCAACAAATTTCATGTAAAATAAAGTCAAACTTACTGTAATGTAACACAATAAAATCAATAAACATTGCGTTAAAATGATACATATTATTTTGCCGAAGATTTTATATTGGCTAACATTTGCCGGCCAAGCGTCTCTTTAGATGTAGAAAGGAACTGCAGATGCTGGTTTACACCGAAGATCGACACAAAATGCTGGAGTAACTCAGCGGGACAGGCAGCATCTCTGGGGAGAAGGAATGGGTGACGTTTCAGGTCAAGACCCTTCTTCAAACCGTTCTTCGGTCTCGACCCAAAACGCCACCCATTCCTTCTCTCCAGAGATGCTGCCTGTCCCGCTGAGTTGCTCCAGCATTTTGTGTCGATCTTCAGTGTCTCCAGAGTAGGTGACATCTCGGGTTGGGACCCTCCCTCAGACCTCCGTCTTTATATTTTGATTTATATTTCAATTTGCACGACGATGCATTAAGAGCCGCAACTGTTACTTAGGGTTTCTTTTGCCACTTCCAGCTATTTGGAAAAACAAGATTATCATTACTCATCCTAATAGGGGTTTAGTGCCGTAAGATATAATTTTTGTGAGGCTGGTAAGCCTCAGGAAATGGATAATGTCTGTTTTCTCGACGGTGATATATAGATATGTGCCTCCGCACCAAATGCGTTATTCATTCTCTATCGTGTCGCATTATTTGAAGTCCTCAAATGCTGTCAAGTGTAAGTTCACATATCCTCCCACGTTCAGGAGCCTTGTGCCTGCCACTCCATGGTTCAATGGCACGCTAGTCACATCTACTGAGATGCAGGTCACATTCTTTGTTTTGCCATTCATAGAGCATCGAACAACACAGGCACAGTCTCCTGTACCTTTCCCAAAGCCTCCACATCCTTCTTGTAACAGGGCAGCCAAAGCTGCACTCAATACTCGAAAGCAGTGGTTCTTAACCTGGAGGTCGGGACCCCCATGGGGGGGGGGGGTCGTTTGGGGTTTTACCAGGGGGTCACGAAGGAGACATGAATAACATATCCATTTGTTGAGCCCATTTTTAGGAACCTATATAAAGGTGCATGCTACATACAGTATTTTGATCGCACATGCGCGTACATATGCCAAAAAGGTTAAGAACCACTGCTCTAAAGGGCTTAAAGGGGCGGCACGGTGGCGCAGCGGTAGAGTTGCTGCCTCACAGCGCCAGAGACCCGGGTTCAATCCTGACTACGGGTGCTGTCTGTACGGAGTTTGTACGTTCTCCCCGTGACCGCGCGGGTTTTCTCCGAGATCTTCGGTTTCCTCCCGCACTCCAAAGACGTGCAGGTTTGTAGGTTAATTGGCTTTGGTGTAAATGTAATATTGTCCCTAGTGTGTGTAGGATAGTGTTAATGTGCGGGGATCGCTGGTCGGCGCGGACTCGGTGGCGATTCCACGTTCTATCTCTAAAAAAACCAAACTAAAACAAGGTTTTACCCAATTTACCTCCCCCCCTCCCCCACCCCTGTCTCCCCCCCCCCCCCCCCCCCCTCGTCACCCTCCCCCCCAGTCTTTGCACATCCCCAAACCTTTCCACTCATCACCTCCTGGGATAAATAAAGTTCTATCGTATGGCATCGTATGGTATCCTATTATAATGTGGTCTATCGTATTGTATCATATACATCCAGACTCTGAGATGGCACGGTGTCCTTGTATTCAGTCTGCTGTTATTTTCTTAAAAAACAGACTGAGAACGGTGAACGTGAGAGAAAAACGGGCACCGCCAGAAATATGACATTGAATGCAAGCCTTAAATCAGCTCTCAGGGAGGAAGGGAGGGCAACGTGCGTGTGTGTGTGAACAATGAATAGTTTGACACAAGGCATGAACTAATTTCCTCACTGACTCACTGTACATTTGCAGCAGCTTCTGTTTAACTTACGTGGGATGGTGTTGGATGAAATGTTGTGTAACTACTCACATTTCATTCATTGAGGACGGCGTGCAAGTTTCCAGCCCCAAGGGAATAGAAAACATTCTGGAGAAAATAGTGACGCAAGATTTGATTTCCCCCGCTATGTAATACCATGGATAGACGCAAAGTGCTGGAGGAACTCAGTGGGTCAGGCAGCATCTCTGGGGAGAAGGAATAGGTGATGTCTTGGGTCAGAACTTTCTTCAGACTGCTGGAGTGGACACAATGTGTAGGAAAGAACTGTAGATGCAGTTTAATAAGAATCCGAGGGGTAACTTTTCACACAAAGGGCGGTGGGTGTATGGAACAAGCTGCCAGAGGAGGTAGTTGAGGCTGGGACTACCCCAATGTTTAAGAAACAGTTGTATATGGATGGGATAGTGGTAATAGTGGGACATGGATAGGATAGGTTTAGAGGGATATGGACCAAACACAGGCAGGTAGGACAAATGTCACTGGGGCTTGTTGGCTAGTGTGGGCAAGTTGGGCCGAAGGGCCTGTTTCTACACGGTATCACTCTATGACACTATGCTGGTTATCTTCAGCACAAACAAGCATCTGCAGTTCTTTCCCACACATCCAAAACCATGAAAGCATATGGCATTGGGGGTTCAGTATTGATGTGGATAGAGAACTGGCTGGCAAACAGGAAGCAAAGAGTAGGAGTAAACGGGTCGTTTTTACAATGGCAGGCAGTGACTAGTGGGGTACCGCAAGGCTCAGTGCTGGGACCCCAGCTATTTACAATATACATAAATGATCTGGATGAGGGAATTGAAGGCAATATCTCCAGGTTTGCGGATGACACTAAGCTGGGGGGCAGTGTTAGCTGTGAGGAGGATGCTAGGAGACTGCAAGGTGACTTGGATAGGCTGGGTGAGTGGGCAAATGTTTGGCAGATGCAGTATAATGTGGATAAATGTGAGGTTATCCACTTTGGTGGCAAAAATAGGAAAGCAGACTATTATCTAAATGGAGGCCGATTAGGAAAAGGGGAGATGCAGCGCGACCTGGGTGTCATGGTACACCAGTCATTGAAAGTAGGCATGCAGGTGCAGCAGGCAGTGAAGAAAGCGAATGGTATGTTAGCTTTCATAGCACAAAGATTTGAGTATAGGAGCAGGGAGGTTCTAATTCAGTAGTACAGGGTCTTGGTGAGACCACACCTGGAGTATTGCGTACAGTTCTGGTCTCCAAATCTGAGGAAGGACATTATTGCCATAGAGGGAGTGCAGAGAAGGTTCACCAGACTGATTCCTGGGATGTCAGGACTGTCTTATGAAGAAAGACTGCATAGACTCGGTTTATACTCTCTAGAATTTAGGAGATTGAGAGGGAATCTTATAGAAACTTACCAAATTCTTAAGGGGTTGGACAGGCTAGATGCAGGAAGATTGTTCCCGATGTTGGGGAGGTCCAGGACAAGGGGTCACAGCTTAAGGATCAGGGGGAAATCGTTTAGGACCGAGATGAGAAGGACTTTTTTCACACAGAGAGTGGTGGGTCTCTGGAATTCTCTGCCACAGAGGGTAGTTGAGGCCAGTTCATTGGCTATATTTAAGAGGGAGTTAGATGTGGCCCTTGTGGCTAAGGGGATCAGAGGGTATGGAGAGAAGGCAGGTACGGGATACTGAGTTGGATGATCAGCCATGATCATATTGAATGGCGGTGCAGGCTCGAAGGGCCAAATGGCCTACTCCTGCACCTAATTTCTATGTTTCTATGAGATGGACTAAGTATGCAGCAGGGCATAAAGGGTGTCTTTCTGTCTTGATTCACAGATTATGATAATGTTTAGCTTGGTACATTGGCGCAGCGGTAGAGTTGCTGCCTTACAGCGCCAGAGACCTGGGTTCGATCCTGACTACGGTCACTGTCTCTACTGAGTTTGCACGTTCTCCCTGTGACCACGTGGGTTTTCTCCGGGTGCTCCGGTTGCCCCCCACACTCCAAAGACGTGCGGGTTTGTAGGTTAACTGCCTTCGGTAAAATTGTAATTTTCCCATAGTTTAGTTCAATTTAGTTTAGTTTCAAGATACAGTGCGTAAACAGGCCCTTCGGCCCACCGAATCCGCTCCAACCAGCAATCCTAGCGCATTAACACTATCCTACACCCACTAGGGACAATTTTTACATTTACCAAGCCAATTAACCTATAAACCTGTACGCCTTTGGAGTGTGGGAGCAAACCGAAGATCTCGGAGAAAACCCACGCGGTCACGGGGAGAACGTACAAGCTCCGCACAGACAGCACCCGTAGTCGGGATCGAACCCGGGTCTCCGGCGCTGCATTCGCTGTAAGGCAACAACTCCACCACGTTGCCACCGTGACCACCCTAGTGTGTAGGATAGTGCTAGTGAAAGGGGATTGCTGGCCGGCACAGACTCGGTGGGCTGAAGGGCCTGGTTCCCTGCTGTATCCCTCAAGTCTACAAATTAATGTTACCAGTCAGCTGAAGAGGAAATGATCTCCCAAAAAAGGTGTCAACATTATTCATTTTAAAAAGCCTGCAATCAGTGTGATGCTAATGTTCGCAGTGTGGGTGGGAGTCGAGTACGGCAGGATACATCCCACCACAACCAAGGCATACTGAGCTCATCAAATCTTTCCAAATCAATATTTCCACTTGCAACTAACACTCAGAGCTCATCAAAGGCCGTGGGCTGGAAATTGCTTGCCAGTAAAGAGTTTGCTGAAATTTAAATGAATGTCACCCATGTAATATTGCTATTTATATATAGAGGAGAGAACAAAATGACTTATTCTTGTCACGGATATCGAGATGTAGTGAAAAACATTGTTTCGCATGCTCGCCGGGAATATCAAACCATACACGAGGACAATTATACCATACGTTTATGTTCGTAAGTTCATAGGAGCAGGATTAGGCCACTCGCCCATCAAGTATAGGAGCAGGGAGGTTCTACTGCAGTTGTACAGGGTTTTGGTGAGACCACACCTGGAGTATTGCGTACAGTTTTGGTCTCCAAATCTGAGGAAAGACATTCTTGCCATAGAGGGGTTACAGAGAAGATTCACCAGACTGATTCCTGGGGTGTCAATATGAGGAAAGACTGGATAGACTCGGCTTGTACTCGCTGGAATTTAGAAGATTGAGGGGGGATCTTATACAAACTTACAAAATTCTTAAGGGTTACACAAAAGGCTGGAGAAACTCAGCGGGTGCAGCAGCATCTAAGGAGCGAAGGAGATAGGCGACGTTTCGGGTCGAGACCCTTCTTCAGACTCGACCCGAAACGTCGCCTATCTCCTTCGCTCCTTAGATGCTGCTGCACCCGCTGAGTTTCTCCAGCCTTTTGTGTAACCCTCGATTCTCCAGCATCTGCAGTTCCTTCTTTAACAAAATTCTTAAGGGGTTGGACAAGCTAGATGCTGGAAGATTGTTCCCGATGTTGGGGGAGTCCAGAACAAGGGGTCACAGTCTAAGGATAAGGGGGAATTCCTTTAGGACCGAGATGAGGAAAACATTCTTTACACAGAGAGTGGTGAGTCTCTGGAATTCTCTGCCACAGAAGGTAGTTGAGGCCAGTTCATTGGCTATATTTAAGAGGGCGTTAGATGTGGCACTTGTGGCTAAAGGGATCAGGGGGTATGGAGAGAAGGCAGGTACGGGATACTGAGTTGGAAGATCAGCCATGATCATATTGAATGGCGGTGCAGGCTCGAAGGGCCGAATGGCCTACTCCTGCACCTATTTTTCTATTTTTCTATGTTTCTAAGTTGGACTAGGGTAGCTGGGACATTGTTGGTCAGTGTGGGTGAGTTGGGCCTGTTTCCACACCAAATCACTCCATGACTCTAAGTCTACTCCGCCATCCAATCATGGCTGATCTATCTTTCTCTCTCAACCCCATTCTCCTGCCTTCTCCCCATAACCCCTGATACCCATATTAAACAAGAATCTATCTATCTCTGCCTTAAATATGTCTATTCACTTGGCCTCCACAGCCTTCTTTGGCAATGAATTCTACAGATTCACCAGCCTCTGACTAAAGAAATTCCTCGGTATGCAAAATGCTGGAGAAACTCAGCGGGTGCAGCAGCATCTGTGGAGAGAAGGAGATAGGCGATGTTTCGGGCCGAAACCCTTCTTCAGACTGATGGGGGGTGGGGGGAGGCGGGGGGAAGAAAGGAAAAAGGAGGAGGAGGAGCCCGAGGGCTGAGGGAGAGGTGGGAAGGGGAGGAGACAGCAAGGGCTAACAGAATTGAGAGAATTTGATGTTCATGCCAAGAGGATGCAGGCTCCCCAAGCGGAATATGAGGTGCTGCTCCTCCAATTTGCGGTGTTGCTCACTCTGGCTGTGGAGGAGGCCCAGGACAGAAAGGTCGCAATGAACAGGCACTGAATAATAAGCATCCTTCAGATCTATTGTAGCCATATAACAACCTTTAGAGGGCACACAAAAGGCTGGAGAAACTCAGCGGGTGCAGCAGCATCTAAGGAGCGAAGGAGATAGGCGACGTTTCGGGTCGAGACCCTTCTTCAGACTGGTCAGGGATCAGGGAAACGAGAGATATAGACAGTGATGTGGAGAGATAAAGAACAATGAATGAAAGATATGCAAAAAAGTATCGATGATAAAGGAAACAGGCCATTGTAAGCTGTTTGTGGTGTGAAAATGAGAAGCTAGTGCGACTTGGGTGGGGGGGGGGGAGATGCAGAAGGAATGTCAGGGCCCGAGGGCTGAGGGAGAGGTGGGAAGGGGAGGAGGCAGCCAGGGTTAACAGAATTGAGAAAATTCAATGTTTAAGCCCAGAGGATGCAGACTCCCCAAGCGGAATATGAGGTGCTGTTCCTCCAACTTGCGGTGTTGCTCACTCTGGCCGTGGAGGAGGCCCAGGACCCAGAGGTCGGATACGGAATGGGAGGGGGAGTTGAAGTGCTGAGCCACCGGGAGGTTGGGTTGGTTATTGCGGACCGAGCAGAGGTGTTCGGCGAAACGATCGCCCAGCCTACGCTTGGTCTCACCGATGTAGATTAGCTGGCATCTGGAGCAACGGATGCAATAGATGAGGTTGGAGGAGGTGCAGGTGAACCTCTGTCGGACTTGGAATGACTGCTTGGGTCCCTGAAAGGAGTGGATGGGGGAGGTAAAGGGACAAGTGTAGCATCTCTTGCGGTTGCAAGGGAAAGTGCCCGGGTAAGTGGTGGAGCGGGAGGGAAGGGAAGAATTGACAAGGGAGTTGCGGAGGGAGCGGTCTTTGTGGAAGGCAGACAGGGGGGGAGATGGGAAGATGTGGTGAGTGGTGGGGTCACGTTGAGGTGGCGAAACTGGCGGAGGACTATCTGTTGTATGTGCCGGCTGGTGGGGTGAAAAGTGAGGACCAGGGGGACTCTGCCCTTGTTGTGAGTGTGGGAATGGGGAGAGAGGGCAGTGTTGTGGGGTATGGAGGAGACCCTGGTGCGAGCCTCATCTATAGTGGGGGAGGGGAATCCCCGTTCTCTGAAGAACGAGGACATTTGTGATGACCTGGTGTGGAACACGTCATCCTGGGAGCAGATGCGGCGTATACGGAGGAATTGGGAATAGGGGATGGAGTCCTTACAGGAAGCAGGGTGGGAGGAAGAGTAGTCCAGGTAGCTGTGGGAGTCAGTTGGTTTGTAGTGGATGTCGGTCAGGAGTGTATCACCTGCGATGGAGGTAAGAAATTCCTCCGTACCTCCTTTCTAAAGGTACGTCCTTTTATTTTGAGGCTGTGTCCACTGGTCCTGGACTCTCCCACTAGTGGAAACGTCCTCTCCACATCCACTCTATCCAGGCCATACATGAGGGCAAACACAACATATGTGAGTGCAATTGTAACATACATGAGTTCTCCAGCTGGTGCAAATGGGGAAAGTTAAATCAGAGTGCGGACTATAATGTTGCCGTGTATAGAGACAGTGCAGGTAAAAAGAATGGGCTGGAACAAGGTAGACTGGAAGATCAGGAATACATCTTTAGCTCACGAGAGGTTTGTTCAAGTCTGATTACAGCAGGGACATGTTCTTAAATTTGGTGGAACATGCTTTAAATCTTTTATATCTAACGTTTCAGGTCAGGTTCCATCTTCATGCCTGCAAGGGAGCCCGACCCGAAACGTCACCTGTCTATGTTCTCCACAGATGCTGCCTGACCCACTGAGTTACTCCAGCACTCTGTGAAACGTCACCTATCCATGTTCTCCACAGATTCTGCCTGACCCACTGAGTTACTCCAGCACTCTGTGAAACGTCACCTATCCATGTTCTCCAGAGATGCTGCCTGACCTGCTGAGTTACTCCAGCACTCTGTGAACGTCACTTATCCATGTTCTCCACAGATGCTGCCTGACCTGCTGAGTTACTCCAGCACTGTGTGAAACGTCACCTATCCATGTTCTCCACAGATGCTGCCTGACCCGCTGAGTTACTCCAGCACTCTGTGAAACGTCACCTATCCATGTTCTACACAGATGCTGCCTGACCCGCTGAGTTACTTCAGCACTCTGTGAAACGTCACCTATCCATGTTCTCCACAGATGCTGCCTGACCCGCTGAGTTACTCCAGCACTCTGTGAAACGTCACCTATCCATGTTCTCCACAGATGCTGCCTGACCCGCTGAGTTACTCCAGCACTCTGTGAAACGTCACCTATCCATGTTCTCCACAGATGCTGCCTGACCCGCTGAGTTACTCCAGCACTCTGTGAAACGTCACCTATCCATGTTCTCCACAGATGCTGCCTGACCCGCTGAGTTACTCCAGCACTCTGTGAAACGTCACCTATCCATGTTCTCCACAGATGCTGCCTGACCCGCTGAGTTACTCCAGCACTTTGTGGGGTTTTTTTATTAGACCAGTTCCTGCAGTTCCTTGTATAATATGTAAGCCATTGTTAACAAGCCAGTTCGCCTCCAAATACAAAAGTACACCACAAGTCTATGAAAATAGTTTACGTCCACTTAAGCTGGGGTAAAATACAACGTGCCGGAGGAACTCAGTGGGTCAGGCAGCATATATGGAGGGAATACACAGCTTGGAGTATTAGGTCTTAGGTCTTTATTCTTTGGAGCGCAGAAGGTTAAGGGGGGACTTGATTGAGGTCTTTAAAATGATGAAAGGGATAGACAGAGTTGACGTGGATAAGCTTTTCCCATTGAGGGTAGGGAAGATTCAAACAAGAGGGCATGACATGAGAATTAAGGGACAGAAGTTTAGGGGTAACATGAGGGGTAACTTCTTTACTCAGAGAGTGGTGGCTGTGTGGAATGAGCTTCCTGCAGAAGTGGTGGAGGCAGGATCGATTTTAACATTTAAAAGTAAAGTGGATAGGTATATGGACGGGAAGGGAATGGAGGGGTATGGTCTGAGTGCAGGTAGATGGGACTAGGGGAAAATAAATGGTCGGCACGGACTGGAAGGGCCGAGAAGGCCTGTTTCCGTGCTGTAATTGTTATATGGTTATATTATATGGTTATTGTGTTCAGTTTTGGTCACCCTGTTATAGGAAAGGTGTTGTGTAGCTGGAAAGGGTGCAGAGAAGATTTACGAGGATGTTCCGAGTACTCAAGGGGCTGAGTTATAGGGAGAAGTTGGGCAGGCTAGGACTTTATTCCTAGGAGCGCAGGAGGATGAGGGGTGATCTTGAGTTGTGTAAAACCACAAAGAGGAATAGATTGGGTAGATGCACAGAGGCCTTTGCCCAATGGAGGGGAGTCGAGAACCATCGGTTAAAGTGAGAGTGGAATGATTTAATAGAAATCTGAAGGACAACTTTTTTTACACAAAGGGTGTTGGGTCCATGGAGCGAGCTGCTGGAATGGATGGCACGGTGGTGCAGCGGTAGAGTTGCTGCCTTAGAGTGCCTGAGACCCGGGTTCGATCCTGACTACGGCAACTGTCTGTACCTTCTCTCCGTGACAGCGTGGGTTTTCTCCGGGTGCTCCAGGTTTCCTCCCATGCTGTACAGGGCGTACAGGACGGTAGGTTAATTTTCTTCTTGAATTGTACATTGACACTAGTGCGTGTAGGATAGTGCTAAGATATGGGGTTCGCTGCTCAGCCCGGACTCAGTCGGCCGAAGGGCCTGTTTCTGCTCTGTGTCTCTGAACTATAGGAAGTAGTTGAGCCATGTACCATCACAATGTTTTGGAACCAATTCGACAGATACATGGATCGGACAGGTTTAGAGGGATGTGGGATATACGCGGGCAGGTGGAACTAGTGTAGATGGGGCATGATGTTCAAATTGGGCAAGTTGGGCCAATGTTGAATGACTGAAGACTGTTCTTCAGACTCTATTTACACTAGCTGGACCCCACTGAAGGATAAAATCTATCTCAGATTCCTTTGTTGGGGTTAACATGATACAGTGGAAGTCCAATCATTAATATTTGATTTCAGCTCCGATAAGAGTTGATGAATTTGATATGTTATCTCTGGTTTTCTCTCTCCACAACTGTTCACTGACCTGTTGTGGATTTTCAGATTTCGTCTTCACATCAGCCTTGTTTTGACTTGTATTTGAGCGTCCTTGGGTGCGGAGAATGGACAAGGGGGATCCAAAACTTCAATGCTAGAGTAACTCGGCGGGACAGGCAGCATCTCTGGCCAGAAGGAGTAGGTGACATTTCGGGCCGGGACCCTTCTTCAGACTGAGAGTGAGGGAGAGAGGGAAACTAGAGGTATGAAAAGTTACAGACTCAGTCAGAGCCGGCACCGGTGATCCAGGAAAGGTGGAGCCCACAATGGTCCATTGTTGGCTGTGGAGGAGGTGATAACGGAGGGATACGAACAGTGAAACTAGCAGGGTGACCAGGGTGGGGGAGGGTTGGAGAGAGAGGGAATGCAAAGGTACTTTCCAAGTCTGTTAGAGATATCAACCATCATTCCACGGGGCTGTAAGCTGCCCAAGCAAAATATGAGATGCAGATCTAATTATTCATAGAGTGATACCGTGTAGAAACAGGCCCTTTGCCCAACTTGCCCATGCCGACCAACATGTCCCAGCTACCCTAGTCCCACCTGCCTGCGTTTGGTCCATATCCCTCTAAACCTATCCCATCCATGTCCCACTATTACCACTATCCCATCCATATACAACTGTTTCTTAAACACTGGGGTAGTCCCAGCCTCAACTACCTCCTCTGGCAGCTTGTTCCATACACCCACCGCCCTTTGTGTGAGAACGTTGCCCCTCAGATTCTTATTAAATCTTTTCCCCTTCACCTTGAACCCGTGTCCTCTGGTCCTCGATTCACCTTCCCTGGGCAAGAGTGGGTGAATCAGTGGTAAAAATGAAATCTCAGCCCATCACAAAGCTGGGTCCCATCGCTTTGAAATCTCCACCGATATAAGATTAGTCCATCAGTGATTCAGTGAAGCAGAGGCAGTTCTAACCTGGTTAGTGCTGTCTGAGGGCATGTTCCCATAGAATACAAAGCAACCTACTCACCGATCAATGCTGTGAACTTCACCAACGTGTTACTATGTGTAAACCCCTGGGGTACGTACTCCATTGCAGCAGCTTGGAGCTGCCTTCCTCCCAACTGTAACCAGGGAAACCACGTTTCTCACTGACCAATCGAAGAAATAATAGAACATCTACATGACATGGCATGTATCGTGCAGGAGAGAGAGAGAGAGAGAGAGAGAGAGAGAAAGCATATTGAAGAAAAAATGGGGGGGTACACAAAAGGCTGGAGAAACTCAGCGGGTGCAGCAGCATCTAAGGAGCGAAGGAGATAGGCGACGTTTCGGGTCGAGACCCTTCTTCAGACCGCAAGTTGGAGGAACAGCACCTCATATTCCGCTTGGGGAGCCTGCATCCTCTGGGCTTAAACATTGAATTTTCTCAATTTTGTTACCTACTTTGAAGAAAAAATGTATAGGTGATATTGTTTCTTATCTTAGGCAGACAAAAATTCTGCAGAAACTCAGCGGGTGAGGCAGCATCTATGGAGTGAAGGAAATAGGTGACCCTTTGGGTCGAAACCCTGCAAGCAGAGTCTCGACCCGAAACGTCACCTATTCCTTCGCTCCATAGATGCTGCCTCACCCATTGAGTTCCTCCAGCATTTTTGTCCACCTCTGATTTTTCCAGCATCTGCAGTTATTTCTTAAACAATTTTTTTTAATCTTAGACACTCACAAGCTGTGTCATTCATTATTTATTAGAAATAAAGCCAGTTGGACGAGTCCGCCTTATTGTGTCTGCCAGAGTTTGGTTTAGTTTACAGATACAGCGATCCGCACACATTAACACTATCCTCCACACACTAGGGACAATTTGGTGTCTGGTATCATGACTGAGGCCTGTATCAGGCCTGTATCAGGCCTATACACCACTACTCCTTTCCTATTCCAGAGGGACAAAGTTTCAAAGTCCCCCACTTCTTGAATCGAGGACCAGCGGATCATAGGTTTAAGGTGAAGGGGAAAAGATTTAATAGGTATTTGAGGGGTAGCCTTTTTCACACAAAGGGTGGTGGGTGTATGGAACGAGCTGCCAGAGAAGGTCGTTGAGGGTGGGACTATCCCAACATTTAAGAAACAGTTAGACAGGTACATGGATAGGACAAACTTGGAGGGATATGGGCCAAACTAAAAATAGCAATAGGATTTGAGTATCGGAGCAGGTAGGTTCTACTTCAGTTGTATAGGGTCTTGGTGAGACCACACCTGGAGTATTGCGTACAGTTCTGGTCTCCAAATCTGAGGAAGGACATTATTGCCATAGAGGGAGTGCAGAGAAGGTTCACCAGACTGATTCCTGGAATGTCAGGACTGTCTTATGAACAAAGACTGCATAGACTCGGTTTATACTCTCTAGAATTTAGGAGATTGAGAGGGGATCTTATAGAAACTTACAAAATTCTTAAGGGGTTGGACAGGCTAGATGCAGGAAGATTGTTCCCGATGTTGGGGAGGTCCAGGACAAGGGGTCACAGCTTAAGGATAAGGGGGAAACAGAGAGTGGTGGGTCTCTGGAACTCTCTGCCACAGAGGGTAGTTGAGGCCAGTTCATTGGCTATATTTAAGAGGGAGTTAGATGTGGCCCTTGTGGCTAAGGGGATCAGAGAGGATGGAGAGAAGGCAGGTACGGGATTCTGAGTTGGATGATCAGCCATGATCATATTGAATGGCGGTGCAGGCTCGAAGGGCCGAATGGCCTACTCCTGCACCTAATTTCTATGTTTCTATGTTTCTAAGGCAGGCGGAACTAGTGTAGCTGAGACATGTTGGCTAGTGTGGGCAAGTTGGGCTGAAGGGCCTGTTTCCACGCTGTATGAATAGTCTGAAGAAGGGTCTCGACCTAAACGTCACCCATTCCTTCCCTCCAGAGATGCCGCCTGTCCTGCTGAGTTACTCCACCATTTTGTGTCTATCTTCAGTGTGAGTCCATGAGATGTGTGGGGCAAGTTGCCAATATGTTGGATCCCAGAATAACACAAGTAATACTACTTGCCAAATGTCCTCCTGTCAGAGTATAACCAGGAATTTCTTTCCCAATATTGGTTCAAGCCACCTACTTTATAGAACGCGGGGCATCAAGTAGATTCAAGTCCCCCTCCCATTCCGAATCCGATCTTCCTGTCCTGGGCCTCCTCCACGGCCAGAGTGAGGCCCACCATAAATTGGAGGAGCAGCACCTCATATTCCGCTTGGGTAGTTTACACCCCAATGAACATTGACTTCACCAATTTCAGGTAGTCCTCACTATCTCCTCCCCTTCTCAGCTCTCAGCCCTCAGCCCTCTGATACACCTCTTCCTTTCTTCCTCCCCCCCCCCCCTCCCTCCCACCCTCACATCAGTCTGAAGAAGGGTTTTCAGCCGAAAAGTTGCCTATTTCCTTTGCTCCATAGATGCTGCCGCACCTGCTGAGTCTCTCCAGCATTTTTGTCTACCTTCGATTTTACAGCATCTGCAGTTCCTTCTTGAACAGGTAGAATCATTGTTGGTTAGGGAAGGTGTGATCTCAAGAAAAACTATGTGGAGATGTGGAACTGGTAAAACGACTCGGATAGAGGAAGGAGGAGAGAAGTGTAAGATGAAGTTACTTGAAGTTGGAGAAGTCAATGGGCTGCAAGCTGCCCAAGCGAAATATGAGATGCTGCTCCTCTAATTAGCGCTGGGCCTCACTCTGACAATGGAGTTGGCCCAGGACAGAAAGGTCAGTGTGGGAATGGGAAGGGGAAACAAAATGGTTGACAACTGGGAGATCACATCGGCCAAGGTGGACTGAGTGGTAGTGTTCAGGGAAATGGTCGCTGAGTCTACGTTTGGTCTCACTGATGTACAGGAACCCCACATCGGGAAGGCTGGATGCGGTAGATTTATACCTTTCGAAAAGTTGGAAATTGTCCAACTTTCCTCCAAAGGGCATTGGGAAGAATCTCAACAGAAAGTTTTGGAAATAAAAGATAAATAATTGAAAAGAACTGGATAATTTTAC
The DNA here is from genome assembly GCA_963514005.1 of Raja brachyura. The sequence goes on along the minus strand of OY740790.1, from coordinate 3,860,601 downwards.
GAGGATGTTGCCAGGACTAGAGGGTGTGAGCTACAGGGAGAGGTTGAGTAGGCTGGGTCTCTATTCCATGGAGCGCAGGAGGATAAGGGGAGATCTTATAGAGATGTATAAATTCATGAGAGGAATAGATTGGGTAGATGCATGGAGACTCTTGCCAAGATTAGGGGAATCGCGGACCAGAGGAAATTGGTTCAAGGTGAAGGGGAAAATATAGGAATCCAAGGGGTAACTTTTTCACACAAAGGGTGGTGGATGCTGTATGGAACAAGCTTCCAGAGGAGGTAGTTGAGGCTGGGACTATCCCATCGTTTAAGAAATAGTTAGACAGGTAAATGGATAGGAAAGGTTTGGATGGATATGGACCAAGTGCAGGCGAGTGGGACTAGTGTAGCTGGGACATTGTTGGCCGGTGTGGACAAGTTGGGCCGAAGGGCCTGTTTCCCCACTATACCCCATTCTATGCCACTCTCTGATGGTGACACATCTCCAGTTAATACATTTAGAAATACAGCGCAGAAACAGGCCCACGGGCCCACCAAGTCCGCTCCGACAAGCGATCCCCGGACATTAACACACACTCGGGACAATTTTTACTGCCAAGCCAATTAACCTACAAATCTGTACATCTTTGGAGAAAACCCACGCGGTCACAGGGAGAACGTACAAACTCCGCACAGACAGCACCTGTAGTTGGGATTGAACCTGGGTCTCTGGCGCTGTGAGCGCTGTAACGTAGCAACTCTACCGCTGCGCCAACGTTTCGCTCTTAGACATTGAAAATGGTCTTCGCCCTCATAGTAGGCAGTTCAGCTCACAGAATTCCAAAAATATTGAATACTTCTCCAGGCATTGAGAGGGGCTGAATAATTCATCAAGATTATTTAATGTTGGTATTAAAATTCACAAAAGATGACTTTGTGCCGAAAATCACACTTGTGTTGCAACTTCTAAGAAATCAAACTCATTTATGCTTCCATTTTCTTTATTGGTGGTGATTGTGGGCGGCAGGGTGGCACAGCTGGTAGAGCCGCTCCTCACCACTCCAGGGACCCAGGTTCGATCCTGACCTCGGCTGCTGGCTCTACGCAGTTGGTACGTTCTCCCAGTGACGGCGTGGGTTTTCTCCAGGTGCTCCCGGTTTCCTGCCACATCCCGTGCGGGTCAGTGGGTTAATTGACCTCGGTAAAGTGCCCCTAAAAAGCAGGGTGTGTAGAACTTGTGTGAATGGGTGATTGATGTTGGCATGGAGTTGGTAGGCCAAAGGGCCTGTTTCCATGCAATAGCTCTATCTAAACTATTGAAGCTGTTGGGTGCTAATAGAACATTCTAGAAGTAATTTATAGATTGATTATCAGCCATTACAGACTCATGCAGCGTTTTAAACAGACCCCATCAGCCCAACTTGCCCACACCAGCCAACACGTCCCATCTGCCAGCATTTGGCCCATATCCCTCCAAACCTGTCCTATCTATGTACCTGTCCCAATGTTTCTTAAACATTGATCTCAACTACCTCCTCTGGCAGCTCGTTCCATACACCCACCACCCTTTGTGTGGAAAAAGTTACCTCTCAGATTCCTATTAAATCTTTTCCTCTTCACCTTAAACCTATGTCCTCTGGTCCTTAATTCCACTATTCTGGGCAATTAGTTAGTGTGCTTTCAATCACGATGCATCTTAACTTGTCAGGCATGTACCTGGGGTGTAGGTTAAGGGCAGCACAGTGGTGCAGTGTACAGTAGACCTGCTCCCTTACAGTATCTGAGACCCACATTCAATACTGACTATTAGTGAACAGGTTGGCACAGACTCGGTGGGCCGAAGGGCCTGTTTCTCAGCTATAGAAGCTGTTAGGTAGGGGGAGAGCTGGGTGAGTCCAGAACCAGGGGGTCACAGTGTACGAATAAGGGGCAGGCCATTAAGGACTGAGATGAGGGAAAACTTTTTCAGCCAGAGAGTTGCGAATCTGTGGAATTGTCTGCCACGGAAGGCAGTGGGTGGCCAATTCACTGGGTGTTTTCAAGAGAGAGTTAGATATAGCTCTTAGGGCTAACGGGATGTGGGGAAAAAGCAGGAAGGGGGTACTGATTGGGGATGATCAGCCATGATCATATTGAATGGCGGTGCTGGCTCGAAGGGCCGAATGGCCTACTCCTGCACCAATTTTTTGTTTCTGCTGCAAAGGTTCAAAGGCTTCAAAGGTATTTTATTGTCACGTGCACCAATTAAGGTACAGTGATACGCGGGTTACCATACAGCCATATTAAAAAAGCAACAAGACACACAACTACATAAAAGTTAACATAAACATCCACCACAGTGGATTCCCCACATTCCTCACTGTGACGGAAGGCAATAAAGTCCAAACGTCTTCCTCTTTATTCTCCCGCAGTCGAGGCGATCGAAGCTCCAGCGTCGGGGCGATCTAAACTCCCACAGCCGGTGATTGAAGTGCCCGCAGCCGGCAATCGAAGCCCCCATGTCGGGGCGATCAAACCTCCTGTGGCTTGGAGCTCCCGAAGTCGGTCTCTAACTAGGGACCGCGAGCTCTGCGATGTTAAAGTCCGCAGGCTCCGGCGGTTGGAGCTTCTGAGGTCGATCCCCGACAGGGACCACCAGCTCCACGATGGTAAGTCCGCAGGCTCCCGCAGTTGGAGTTCCCGACGTCGGGCTGCAGCAGGAGGCCGCCAACTCCTCGATGTTAGGCCGCAAGGCGGACAGAGATACGATACGGAACAAATCACAACTCCGTCGAAGTAGGAGAGTAAAAAAAGTTGAATCACTAAAACATCCGTTTTAAAGACTATAAAAACACCAAAGAAGGAAGGGACAGACAGACTGTTGGCGAGGCAGCCATTGCTGGCATCACAGTTCTAGGTCATTGTAAAGGTCATTTGCAGGTTTGCTATCAGCTGTTGGAACATTCATCAGCATGAGTTCTAGCACAATTCACCTGAACTAGTCTGGCATTTACCTGCGGTGAATCTAAATAGCAGCATCAATCACACAGCCAACATAATGGGATATCAGATTCACTCAGTGTGGTGCAAATCTCCTGACTTTTATCGCTGGGATATTAATTTACCATGGTGCGGCACGGTGGCGCAGCGGTAGAGTTGCTGCCTCACAGCGCCAGAGACCCGGATTCCATCCCGACTATGGGTGCTGCCTGTACGGAGTTTGTACGTTCTCCCTGTGACCTGCGTGGGTTTTCTCCGGGTGCTCCAATTTCCTCCCACACTCCAAAGACGTACAGGTACGTAGGTTAATTGGCTTCTATCAAATTGTAAATTGCCCCTAGTGTGTAGGATAGTGCTAGTGTACGAGGTGATCGCTGGTCGGCGTGGATTCGGTGGGCCAAAGGGCCTGTTTCCGCGCTGTATCTCTAAACTAGACTTGATGGTGATCGAGTGGTTTATCTTTTGTCGGCTACACCTCACTGTGTCTCCAGTTGTATGATGCGGTGAATCACTTTCAGCAAATTGTACGGAGTTTGTACGTTCTCCCCGTGACCTGCGTGGGTTTTCTCCGGGTGCTCCAGTTTCCTCCCACACTCCAAAGACGTACAGGTACGTAGGTTAATTGGCTTGGTATAAATGTAAACTGTCTCTAGTGTGTGTGTGTGTGTGGGATAGTGATAGTGTGCAGACTCGGTGGGCCGAATGGCCTGTTTCCGCACTGTATCTCTAAATTAAACTAAACACTTGCCTCCGTGCAACGATCTGGCACTAGATGGCATAGACAGCGGTGCGGCATGCAAAATGTAACACAGGCGTGAGTAGGAAGGAACTGCTGGTGCTGGCTTACGGTTTTCCAGCTTCATTGCTCTGAAAAAATAACAGCTCTTATTGATTAAAACTGTCAGAAACTACTGGAGTAACTCAACGGGTCAGGCAGCATCTCTGGAAAACATGGTTAGCTGTTTTTCAGGTCGAGACCCTTCTCTGAAGTCTAGTTTCACTGTCCTCCTGATTAACGTTTACTGATCGCACACTGCGTCATCAGCTTCCCCTCAGCTAACAATGAACCGTTCCAGGGTAGACAAAAGTCCTGGAGAAACTCAGCGGGTGAGACAGCATCTATGGAGCGAAGGAATTGGCAACGTTTCGGGTCGAGACCCTTCTTGAGACTGATGGGGAGGGTGGGAAGAAGAAAGGAAGAGGAGGAGACAGCGGGCTGAGGGAGAGCTGAGAAGGGCAGGAGAAAGCAGGGACTACCTGAAATTAGAGAAGTCAATGTTCACACCGCTGGGGTGTAAACTACCCAAGCGAAATATGAGGTGCTGCTCCTCTAATTTACGGTGGTCCTCACTCTGGCCATGGAGGAGGCCGAGGACAGAAATGGGAGGGGGAGTTGAAGTGCTGAGCCACCGGGAGATCAGGTTGGTTATTGCGGACCGAGCGGAGGTGTTGGGCAAAGCGATTCCACATGTTTCTCGAACTTTGTCCCCTTTGATCTGTCGTTTTCACACCTTGCCCTGGGGTGGGAGATTGCAACCGTCACGTGGTCCGCCCTGCTCGACGAATGCAATCTACCTGGCGTGCACAATCAAATAAGATCAACATAGAAACATAGAACATAGAAATTAGGTTCAAGAGTAGGCCATTCGGCCCTTCGAGCCTGCACCGCCATTCAATATGATCATGGCTGATCATCCAACTCAGTATCCCGTACCTGCCTTCTCTCCATACCCCCTGATCCCCTTAGCCACAAGGGCCACATCTAACTCCCTCTTCAATATAGCCAATGAACTGGCCTCAACTACCTTTTCTGGCAGCGAATTCCAGAGACTCACCACTAGGAAAGATTTAGAGGGTTACGGGCCAAATGCAGGCAGGTGGGACTACTGTAGATGGGGCATCTGGGTTGGTATGGGCATCTTGGTTCCAGAGACCCACCACTCTCTGTGTGAAAAAAGTCCTTCTCATCTCGGCTCTAAAGGATTTCCCCCTTATCCTTAAGCTGCGACCCCTTGTCCTGGACCTCCCCAACATCGGGAACAATCTTCCTGCATCTTGCCTGTCCAACCCCTTAAGAATTTTGTAAGTTTCTATAAGATCCCCTCTCAATCTCCTAAATTCTCAAGCTCCCTCATCCCTGACTCTCAGTCTGAAGAAGGGTCTCAATACCCATTCCTTCTCTCCAGAGATGCTGCTTGTCCCGCTGAGTTACTCCAACATTTTGTGCCTATCTTAAGCAGAACACAGGGATTAGCCTACAATGCAAACCTCTCCAGAACGCAGGAATTTATAGACTGCACTCATATTTAGTTTGGTTTAGTCTCATTTAGAGATACAGCATGGAAGCAGGCCCTTTGGCCCACTGAGCCTGCAGCGATGCCCCATTCACAATAATTCTATCCTGCACACTAGGGGCAAGTTACAGTGGACAGTTGACCTACAAACCTGCATGTTTTTGGGATGTGGGAGGAAACCGGAGCACCTGGAGAAAACCCACACAGTCACAGGGAGAACATGCAGACAGCACCCATAGTCAGGATCGAACCTGGGTCTCTGGCGGTGTGAGGCAGCTACTCTACCGCTGCACCCCCCCCCCCCCCCCCATAGAATCAGAAAATGTCCTTACAAGGGCTTCCGGCCACAGGGGGGCTGGCCATAGCCTTGAAGTGTTTCACCAGTCCCCTTCAACAAAGAACGGTTGTTTACCAAATAGTCTTACCTCACTCTGTTCCATTACTGCATCCATCCTTCCATCCATCCATCCATCCATCCATCCATCTATCCATCCATCCATCCATCCATCCATCCATCCATCCATCCATCCATCCTTCCATCCATCCCTCCATCCCTCCATCGTTCCATCCATCCATCCATCCATCCATCCATCCATCCATCCATCCATCCATCCATCCATCCATCCATCCATCCATCCATCCATCCATCCATCGTTCCATCCATCCATCCATCCATCCATCCATCCATCCATCCATCCATCCATCCATCCCTCCATCCCTCCATCGTTCCATCCATCCATCCATCCATCCATCCATCCATCCATCCATCCATCCATCCATCCATCCATCCATCCATCCATCCATCCATCCATCCGTTCATCCATTCATTCATTCATCCATTCATCCGTTCATCCATTTATTCAGTAGCAGCTCTCGCCTGTACCTGGAAGAGTGTTTTTTGTGAGCTGCCTGCAAGATAGCAGGTGCAAATGGTCAATGGTTCTTGATCATCACGTGTACAGTGAAATTCTATTCTTGCATACAGTTCAGTAAAGTATCGTCACAATCCACAATTAGTACAGGATGTATAGGAATAGTCCACTGCATTCAAGAATCGCCAGGTTTCAGCACCATTTTCATAGTCCGGTCCTCTGGGATGGTGCCCAATCCAGGCAAGCCCTAGGCTGCTGCAGGGCCTCTAGCCGACACCTCCGTCCGGATTGCCCAGCAAGCCGCCTTCCCTCTCCTCACCCGGCCCGGACACCTTCAGCCTCCACCATCAGTTGACCTGGGGTGCCTCCCACTGCCGACTTGGGAATGCCCGGAGCACCTCCAAGGGCGCAGGAGAGGAGACCTCAGCTCACTCACCAACGTTATTATTTTCCTGCATCTGACGCTGCCGCCATCTTGATTTTTGATTTGGGGATTGTGCAATAACATGGCAGTGACATTCAAGGTCAGTTTAATTTATAGTAGTTTAATTTAGTTTAGTGATACAGCATGGAAACAGGCCCTTCGGCCCACCGGGCCCAAGCTGACCAGGGATCCCCGCACAGTAACACTATTCTACACACACTAGGGACAATTTACAATTTTACAAAGCCAATTAGCCTACCAACCTGTACAGTCATGATCATAACGAGTGTTACAGCAGTATCAAAGGGCCGAATGGCTCATGTAAGTTCTTGTGTTTGTATGTTCCAAGGAGCTGTAGTCCAGTGATGTGACCCCAGGTCACATCACTGAGGATGCGTCCCAGTGCATCTAGAAGATGTATATTTTTCACATTGAAGTCTGGCTCAGCCAGTGGCCCCTAGGAATAGACTGGGTGACAACCAAGAATAGTTTGGTGACTACTGGAGAGACAGTTGACGGCACGGAAAGACGGCACCCGGGACAGGCTGGGTTAGCACCCCAGTCTGTGTCTTTCGTGAGAACAACACCCAACAAAGCTACGGAGAGGCCTAATGAACCATCGTGGCCCAAACATCCATCAGGCGAGAATGAAATGCTCGGAGAAGGAGAAAGAGGTGCAGCGCACAGGCCTTGAACCTGGTGAGATGCAGGAGGAGCCCGGCCGGGAGTCACCCCACAGAGCCCAGTCCCTCCATGCACTAGATTCTCCCAACCCCTGCAGAGTAGTTATTAAGATGGCTGATCCGTGGGCGGTTGCTGCTGGGACGCAAGTCTGGGCCTGATCAACCCCGGCTGGGTCGCCTGGGCGAGGGTGTCTGATGTTGTGAGACCCGAAACACCCGATGACCCCAGGTCACATCACTGAGGATGCGTCCCAGCTCATCCAGAAGATGTATATTTTTCACACTGTAGTCAGCCATTAAATGTGGTTAAATGTTGCCATTAAAAGGACAATAAACAATAGACAATAGGTGCAGGAGTAGGCCATTTGGCCCTTCGAGCCACCACCGCCATTCAATGTGTTCATGGCTGATCATCCACAATCAGTACCCCGTTCCTGCCTTCCCCCCATATCCCCTGACTCCGCTATCTTTAAGAGCCCTATCTAGCACTCTCTTGAAGTATCCAGAGAACTGGCCTCCACCGCCCTCTGAGGCAGAGAATTCCACAGACTCACAACTCACTGTGTGAAAAAGTGTTTCCTCATCGCCGTTCTGAATGGCTTAGCCCTTTTTCTTAAACTGTGGCCCCTGGTTCTGGACTCCCCAACATCGGGAACATGTTTCCTGCCTCTAGCATGTCCAAACCCTTAACAATCTTATGTGTTTCAAAGAGATTCCCCTCTCATCATTCTAAGTGTTCGGCAAAGCGATTCCACATCTTTCTTGAACTTCGTCCCCTTTGATCTGTTGTTTTCACACCTTGCCCTGGGGTGGGAGATTGCAACCATCACGTGGTCCGCCCTGCTCGACGAATGCAATCTACCTGACGTGCACAATCAAATAAGATCAACATAGAAACATAGAACATAGAAATTAGGTTCAGGAGTAGGCCATTCGGCCCTTCGAGCCTGCACCGCCATTCAATATGATCATGGCTGATCATCCAACTCAGTATCCTGTACCTGCCTTCTCTCCATACCCTCTGATCCCCTTAGCCACAAGGGCCACATCTAACTCCCTCTTAAATATAGCCAATGAACTGGCCTCAACTACCCTCTGTGGCAGAGAGTTCCAGAGACCCACCACTCTGTGTGTGAAAAAAGTCCTTCTCATCTCGGTCCTAAAGGATTTCCCCCTTATCCTTAAGCTGCGACCCCTTGTCCTGGACCTCCCCAACATCGGGAACAATCTTCCTGCATCTAGCCTGTCCAACCCCTTAAGCATTTTGTAAGTTTCTATAAGATCCCCTCTCAATCTCCTAAATTCTCAAGCTCCCTCATCCCTGACTCTCAGTCTGAAGAATGGTCTCAATACCCATTCCTTCTCTCCAGAGATGCTGCTTGTCCCGCTGAGTTACTCCAACATTTTGTGCCTATCTTAAGCAGAACACAGCGATTAGCCTACAATGCAAACCTCTCCAGAACGCAGGAATTTATAGACTGCACTCATATTTAGTTTGGTTTAGTCTCATTTAGAGATACAGCATGGAAGCAGGCCCTTTGGCCCACTGAGTCTGCAGCGATGCCCCATTCACAATAATTCTATCCTGCACACTAGGGGCAAGTTACAGTGGACAGTTGACCTACAAACCTGCATGTTTTTGGGATGTGGGAGGAAACCGGAGCACCTGGAGAAAACCCACACAGTCACAGGGAGAACATGCAGACAGCACCCGTAGTCAGGATCGAACCTGGGTCTCTGGCGGTGTGAGGCAGCTACTCTACCGCTGCACCCCCCCCCCCCCCCCCCATAGAATCAGAAAATGTCCTTACAAGGGCTTCCGGCCACAGGGGGGCTGGCCATAGCCTTGAAGTGTTTCAGAAGTCCCCTTCAACAAAGAACGGTTGTTTACTAAATAGTCTTACCTCACTCTGTTCCATTACTGCATCCATCCTTCCATCCATCCGTTCATCCATTCATTCATCCATCCATCCGTTCATCCATTCATTCATCCATTCATCCGTTCATCCATTTATTCAGCTCTCGCCTGTACCTGGAAGAGTGTTTTTTGTGAGCTGCCTGCAAGATAGCAGGTGCAAATGGTCAATGGTTCTTGATCATCACGTGTACAGTGAAATTCTATTCTTGCATACAGTTCAGTAAAGTATCGTCACAATCCACAATTAGTACAGGATGTATAGGAATAGTCCACTGCATTCAAGAATCGCCAGGTTTCAGCACCATTTTCATAGTCCGGTCCTCTGGGGCGGTGCCCAATCCAGGCGAGCCCTAGGCTGCAGCAGGGCCTCTAGCCGACACCTCCGTCCGGATTGCCCAGCGAGCCGCCTTCCCTCTCCTCGACCGGCCCGGACACCTTCAGCCTCCACCGTCAGTGGACCTGGGGTGCCACCCACTGATGACCTCCCACTGAGCACCTCCAAGGGCGCAGGAGAGGAGACCTCAGCTCACTCACCGACGTTATTATTTTCCTGCATCTGACGCTGCCGCCATCTTGATTTTTGATTTGGGGTTTGTGCAGTAAAATGGCAGTGACATTCAAGGTCTGTTTAATTTATAGTAGTTTAATTTAGTTTAGTGATACAGCATGGTCATTCGGCCCACTGAGTCCATGCTGGCCAGCGATCCCCGCACAGTAACACTATCCTACACACACTAGGGACAATTTACAATTTTACAAAGCCAATTAGCCTACAAACCTGTACGTGATACAAACCTGAATGTCGGCTGCCCTCTCCTTACCTTGGAGGACTTACACAGTTCCCGCTGAATCAAAAAATCCCAGAATATTATAAAGGACATTTCCCACCCCGGACACTCCCTGTTTGAACTGTTGCCGTCAGGCAGACGGTACAGATCTACAAGGACAAGGACACACAGACTTAAAAACAGTTTTTACCCCACTGCTATAAAGGCACTAAATGTAGCTGCCAAGGAACGCGGGGACTAAGGGACTGTGGTTGGTACACTGTGAAATCGACAGAAGGATGTAGAGTTGGGTGTTTATGCGTGGCTGTTTTTATATTTCATATTTATTTTAGTTGTTTATCTTTTTTAATATTTTACCTTGTATGTATCGTTGGCCTTTATGGTTTGAATGTTGCACTGACTGGCTGACATTTTTACATTTCGTTGTACATGGTTCATGTTACAATGACAATAAAGACACTATTCTATTCTATTCTATGTGTGGGAGAAAACCAAAGAAAGCCCAAGCAGGTCACGAGGAGAACGTACAAACTCCATACAGACAGCACCTGTAGTCAGTATCGAACCCAGGTCTCTGGCGCTGTGAGGCAGCAGCTCTACCGTTGTGCCACCGTGATGACCTTCGGCCCACCGAGTCCATGCCAACAGGCGATCCCCGCACACTTTCACTATCCTACACACATCAGGAACAATCTGCAATTATACCAAGCTAATTAACCTGCAAACCTGTGCAGTCATGATCTTAACGAATGTTACAGCAGTATCAAAGTGCCGAATGGCTCACGTAAGTTCTTGTATTTGTATGTTCCAAGGAGCTGTAGTCAGCCATTAAATGTGGTTAAATGTAGCCATTAAAAGGACAATAGACAATAGGTGCAGGAGTAGGCCATTCGGCCCTTCGAGCTAGCACCGCCATTCAATGTTCATGACTGATCATCCCCAATCAGTACCCCATTCCTGCCTTCTCCCCATATCCCCTGACTCTTTAAGAGCCCTATCTAGCTCTCTCTTGAAAGTATCCAGAGAACTGGCCTCCACCACCCTCTGAGGCAGAGAATTCCACAGACTCACCACTCTCTGTGAGAAAAAGTGTTTCCTCGTCTCGTTCCAAATGGCTTAGCCCTTATTCTTAAACTGTGGCCCCTGGTTCTGGACTCCCCCAACATCGGGAACATGTTTCCTGCCTCTAGCGTGTCCAAGCCCTTAACAATCTTATATGTTTCAATACGATCCCCTCTCATCCTTCTAAACTCCAGAGTGTACAAGCCCAGCCACTCCATTCTCTCAGCATATGACAGTCCCGCCATCCCAGGAATTAACCTGGTGGACCTACGCTGCACTCCCTCAATAGCAAGAATGCCCTTCCTCAAATTAGGGGACCAAAACTGCACACAAAGGAAGTAATGATGCAGCTCTATAGGACTTAGCTTAGGCGGTAACATTCCTCACTGTGATGGAAGGCAATAAAGTCCAATCATCTTCCCTCCATAATCTCCCGCGGTCGGAGCAGTTGAACCATCCACAGTCGGGTCGATTGAAACCCCCGCGTCGGGGCGGTCGAAGCTCCTGCGGCCTGGAGCCCCCGAAGCCGGCCTTCAGCAAAGACCGCCAACTCCTCGATGTTAGGCCGCAGTGCGGACGGATTCCTCCCACACTCTAAAGACGTACAGGCATGTAGGTTAATTGGCTTGGAGTGTAATATAAAATGTAAAATGGTCCCTTGTGCGTGTAGGGTAGTTCAAATGGGCGGACTCGGTGGGCCGAAGGGCCTGTTTCCACGTTGAATCTATAAACTGAACAAATGCTTCAATTGCAGTAGGCAAGACTGGCGTTCTGTAACAGTTTAGTGCAACTGTTCTGCAAGCTTAGTTTTTAAGTACTGACTACATGTATTCATAACCTTAGAGTAAAGTAAACAGCACAAAATGGCAGCCCATCAATTCTGCGCTGTGCTTTTTCCAGCGTGTCCATTTACAAGGAAGAATTCATTCATATCTTCATGGCACCAGCCAAGAAGTAACCACTTGAAAAATAAATTAAACCATTAGCTGAACAAACAGCCAGGGAGGAAGACATGTCTGCTGAAGTTCTAGTTGTGATTCATAAAGGCAGACACATCAAATATTTGTCCTGTCGAGCCTTGTGTTTAGAATGGAACAGCATTATATGAGCAAGTTCCTTGTTTGTTCACCACTGCCAGACATATTTCCCATTGACAATGCAGGGTTTTTTTCAGCAATTTTACACCCCTATCTCCGAGTGCCACATTGAAGTTGGCACAGCGGTGGAGTTGCTGCCTCACAGCACCAGAGGCCCGGGTTCCTTACGGTCTGCGGTTGCTGTCTGCACCGAGTTTGCACGTTCTCCCCACGACCGCGTGGGTTTTCTCCGGTTGCTCCGGTTTCCTCCCGCACTCCGAAGACGCGCAGGTTTAGTCGGTTAATTGGCTTTTGTCAATTGCCCCTCGTTCTAGAACTAGCGTGAATGGGTGATCGCTAGTCGGTGCAGACTCGGTGGGCCGTAGGGCCTGCTTCCATGCTGTATCTCCAAACTAAACAAAATCAGACTAAACATGTGGAGTTTGTAAATGCCTGCATTCTGGAGGGGTTTGCAATGCAAGCTAATCCCTGCACTCTGCCTTCTCCTTTGGGGCTGAAGAGAAGTCGCTCTGACTGTGGACATTGGTTGACTTCCCTGATGGAGCAGAGAGATGAGGAAGATCACAGGGGCTTCCTTAGTCTTTCTCTGGGGGAGGGGGGAGGGGGGCAGGGTAAAGGGGGAACCGTTTCCCAGTCACTTCCTGGCGATGATGCGACTATTCTTCGAGTTGCATCTCCGCCCCCCCCTCGCGGCCTACCAACTGGATTGGCGCGGCCTTTCCTGCCGGGGACCGGGCAGAGCTTCAGCAGCGGCGGTGCCGCTGAATTAACATCTCGAAGCGGAGCGGGCGGCGCCTTACTGGGGATCGCTTGTTGAAGCCCTGGAGCGTTGGGCCTGCTGCTTCAACATCGTGGAGCTGCGGTGCGGAGCGTCTAGCTGCGGGCGGCGCTGACTTCAACATCGCGGAGTCCTGGTGGTCCCTTTGTTGAGGGCGCCAGTGTGAATCTTCGCCCAGCACGGTCTTTGGACTTCGGGAGCAACGGTCTGCGGTAGGATGCGGCTGATTCGGGAACTCCAAACCGCTGAGAGCTTTCTCCGTTCCGACGTGGGAGTTTCGATCATCTCAGCGAGAGGGCCTGAAACATGGGGGTCCCCGACCACGGGTGAACATGGAGGACGATGGCTGGACTTTAATGCCTTCCCTCACAGTGGGAAACATTGGTTCCGCTGTGTGGGGATGTCCATGTTAAATTCTATCGTGGGTTGTGATCTTTTTATTTATTCGTGTGGCTGTATGGTGACCACATTCCACTGCACCAATTGGTGCGTGTGACAATGAACGTAAACGCAAACTTGAAACTTGAATCCTGACATCCATGAGAAAAACAATTCTGACACATGCAGGGGGTCAGAGCTCTCAGTAAGGACAATGTTTAGAAACACAGTAAATAGGTGGGGGGTAGGCGATTCAGACCGTCGAGCCATCAATATGATCGTGGCTGATCATCCAAAATCAGTTCTCCGTTCCTGCTTTCTCCCCATATCCCTTGATTCCGTTAACCCTAAGCCCTGAATCTATCTCTCTCTTGAAAAATTCCAGTGAATTGGCCTCCACTGCCTTCTGTGGCAGAGAATTCCACAGATCCACAACTCTCTGGGTGAAAACAATTTTCCTCGTCTCAGTCCCAAATGACCTATACCTTATTCTTAAACTGTGACCCCTGGGTCTGGACCCCCCCCCAACATCGGGAACATTTTTCCTGCATCTAGCCTGTCCAATCCCTTAAGAATGTTATATGTTTCTATAAGATCCCCTCTCATCCTTCTAAATTCCAGTGAATACAACAAGCCCAATCCAAGTTTAAATACTGCTCACCTTAAATTGCACAGTTTCAGGAGAAACCTGAACAATGAACAAGATGTGTAGGTTTGCAGGTTAATTTGTTTCTGTAAATTGTCCCTAGTGTGTAGGATGGAACTAGTGTGTGGGTGCTTGCTGGTCAGCGTGGAATGGTGGGTTGATGGGCCTGCTAGGTTTCCACGCTGTATCTCCATAATTAAAAATCCTGTTGATTTGATTGAAGTCAGTTCAGGAAAAGACATCATTATTTCTTTTTTTGTTTAAATATTTTTATTAGGAGCAATGCATTTTGCTAACAATAAAACAGTTTTTCAAATACACATTTAACTTGTTTCAAAAATTATACAAATATTACGAACTGATTTAAATATGCTTCTGTTTTTTTTTAGAAAGTAAAGAAGTTAAAGAATAGGTCTATAATCAATGGAGATGGCGATTAAATAATATTGATTTTGATTATATAAGAAAAATATAATTACAAAAAATTTAAAAATTTTTTTTTAAAAATAAATAAATAAAAAATAATACAAGCAAACAATTATTATATAATTAAAAAAATTGAAGTATACATCTTAACAATGAATGGAACATTTTCACATAACAATATCTATAGAGACGTGTATACAAATCCCAGTATACATCTTTTCATCTAATCCTACCACCGGGTACTTGTTGAGTTACAATGCCGAGCTCAGCTACCCCTTCATATAGTCAGTGAATGGAGACCATATTTGATCAAAAAGTTCATATTTGTCCATTAGGACAAACCTGATTCTCTCCAAATTGCAGCGTCTCCGACATTTCCACTGTCCACATTTTAATTGTGGGGGATAATGTTCCCTTCCAGAATTTTAATATTAATTTTTTTCCAATTATTAAACAGTACTCAAGAAAATTTCTTTGATTTACTGTTAATATTAGGTTTGAATCAGGAACTCCTAATATTATTAGCTTTGGGTCGGGATCCAATTTAATTTTAAGAACTACAAAAATGATTTAAAAAATATCAGTCCAATAACTATTTAGTTTTATACATGTTACAAAACTATGTGTTAAATTAGCTTCTGAATCCTGGCATTTATCGCAAATAGAGGAGATGTTAGGAAAAAGTCTATTTATTTTCGTTTTTGAATAATATAATCTATGTAATACTTTGAATTGTATCAAGGTATGTCTGGAATTTAACGAACAACGGTGTATGCATGGTAGACTTTCTTCCCAAGTGTCTTTTAATATAGATAAGCCTGTTTCATTTTCCCATATTTGTCGGTATGATTCTGTAGTTGGGATTTCCCTATCCAAAAGAGTATTATATATATACGCTATTAGTTTTTCTGTATTTGGGAGCTTGTGACATAGAGTTGGAATCAGTATGAACTCAAATGGTATGCTTGCCTTCATGTGTCAGGGACTTGAGTACAAGAGTCAGGAAATCGCGATGCTGTTCTATAAGACTTTTGTTAGGCCGCATTTGGAGTGTGGCATGCAGTTCTGGTCGTCCTTTTGCAGGAAGGATGTGGAGGGGGTGCAGAAGGATTCGGAGGGGGTGCAGAAGAAGTTTACAAGAATGCTGCCTAGATTAAGGGTAAGGGGACAGATTGGATGATTTGGAAGTTTCCTCTCGAACGCCGGAGGTTGAGGGGAGACCTGATAGAAGTATATAAAATGATGAGAGGCACAGAGAGGGGAGACAGTCACAACCTTTTTCCCAGGGCAGAAATGTCAAAGACTAGTGGGCTAACCATTAGGGTGAGAAGGGCAAAGTTTAACACCCCTGTCTCACTTAGGAGACCTAAACAGCAACCTCTGGTGACCTTGCCCGCCACCCAAGGTTTCCATGAGGTCACCGGAGGTTTTGGTCACTCTCCCTAATGGTCGAAAGTGGTTTCCGCGTGGTCGAGGCTTCACCTAGGTTGCTGCTATATTTTCATCATGTTTAAAACCGGCCTTGACTAAAAATAGGTTGCCGTTTTAAAAATCGATAATATTTTAGTCACAGGTCTAGTCGAAGCCGGTTGTCTTCATAGTCGAGGAAGGTTTTCAACATGTGTGTGGGAGGTGGTAGGAGGTTGCAGGTCATCTCGACCTTGATTTTTTTTTGGGTGGCGGGCAAGGTCACCAGAGGTTGCTGTTTAGGTCTCCTAAGTTGGGCAGGGGCTTAAAGAAGCTAGGCCACAGAAGTGGTGGGGGCCTGGAATGAGCTGCCAGGGGTGGTGGTGGAGGCTGATAAAACAGTGTTGTCTGCTAGGCCTTTGGATGGATTACGCAGGAAATGGAGGTAGATAGATCACATGCAAGCAGATAAGATCACTTTATGTTCGATACAGACATTGTGGATAGGGTTGCCAACTGTCTCGCTCACAAATAAGGGACAAAAGGTAAAAAAACGGGACAAATTTCCGACGGCAATTCGTTGACCGACTCGGCCGTGGTTGGGTGAATCTTCAGTTGGCCCGGGTGCTGGACTGCACACAAAGCCCAGCCGGTGGGCCAGCTGAGGAAATTTGGGCCAGGCGCGCGCAAAGTCCGGCGCCCCGTCCAACTCATGAACCGATGATCGGCCGTGAGAAGGAGGGGTGGTGGTGTCAGCGGTAAGCAGCCGGCCGGGCTGCCGACCGACGGGGCCACGGGCGAGGCGTTGCTGCTGCTGCACTCCATGGGCTGCACTACGTCGGGGCGGGTGAGGCGGGCCGGACGTGGGGTTCCAACCCGACACTCCCCTTGACCCGAGTAATAGCGGTCAAATATGGGACAAAGGCGGTCCCGAATGGGACAAACCAATTTAGCCCAATATACGGGATGTCCCGGCTAATACGGGACAGTTGGCAACCCTAATTGTGGGCCTAAGGCCTATTCCTGTGCTGTACTTGTCTATAATCTATGCCTCCATTTGAATTCAACATTGACCATTTTGATCATCACTTCCCGTAAAGGTAACAACTGAGATCTTAATGCCTTTAAGATTTCATAGTTAATTATTACAGTGGAGGAAGGAACTGCAGATGCTGATTTACACTGGAGATAGGCACAAAATGCTGGAGTAACTCAGCGGGACAGGCAGCATCTCTGGCGAGAAGGAATGGGTGATGTTTTGGGTCGAGACCCTTCTTCAGATCTTTACACTCTTCAGTCTGAAGAAGGGAACCGTCGAGACCCAAACATCACCATTCCATCTCTCCAGAGATGCTGCCTGTCCCGCTGAGTTACTCCAGCATTTAGTGTCTATCTTCGGTGTACGACGGCATCTGCAGTTCCTTCCTACGCACAAGGTCTGAAGAAGGATCTCTACTCAAAACGTCACCTATTCCTTTTCTCCAGCGATGCTGCCTGACCCGCTGAGTTACATTTTGTGTCCATCAATGATTGCAGTGCAGAGTTTGAGCTTGCCACCAAGCTGCTGTTAAGAGTGTATCTGTCATAAAGGGCAGAGCAGTGTTTCAAGGCACCGCTCATGATGAATAAACCATAAGATAGTTGTTAGCATCTCTGATGGAATGTGACAGTGTGCAAAAGTAGTTCAGCACTTGAAGAAATCTAGCTGTCAACTGCAATTTCTATGAGCTGTGGGAACGAGGCAGCATTGGTTACAAATTGGACAGGAACAAGGTTTCGAGGTGGCAGCGGTCAATACACTTTGGGTTGTAGGTTGCTCTGATCTTGGCTGCCGATCTTTCACAGAAATTCAATTAATTTTTGGGCTGATTCGATTTCTGCCAAACCTTCTGCAGTCCATAGTTGCAATTCCATTTTCAATGCTTTGAATCTGACATTGAACTTCCCCCATCTGGAATGAAGCACATCAGTGTACCTGGGCCAGGTGTGCCACCGTCATTGCCACCTGAACACCTCGCCTAAAATTATGTTTAAGAAAGAACTGCAGATAACCATATAACCATATAACAATTACAGCACAGAAACAGGCCTTCTCGGCCCTTCCAGTCCGTGCCGACCATTTATTTTCCCCTAGTCCCATCTACCTGCACTCAGACCATACCCCTCCATTCCCTTCCCGTCCATATACCTATCCACTTTACTTTTAAATGTTAAAATCGATCCTGCCTCCACCACTTCTGCTGGAAGATCATTCCACACAGCCACCACTCTCTGAGTAAAGAAGTTCCCCCTCATGTTACCCCTAAACTTCTGTCCCTTAATTCTCATGTCATGCCCTCTTGTTTGAATCTTCCCTACCCTCAGTGGGAAAAGCTTATCCACGTCAACTCTGTCTATCCCTTTCATCATTTTAAAGACCTCAATCAAGTCCCCCCTTAACCTTCTGCGCTCCAAAGAATAAAGACCTAACTTGTTCAACCTTTCTCTGTAACTTAGTTGCTGGAACCCAGGCAACATTCTAGTAAATCTCCTCTGTACTCTCTCTGCAGATGCTGGAAAAATCGAAGGTAGACAAAAATGCTGGAGAAACTCAGCAGGACAGGCAGCATCTATGGAGGGAAGGAATAGGTGACGTTTCGGGTCAAAACCCTTCTTCAGACTGATGTGGGGGGCAGGGGTGGGAAGAAGAAAGGAAGAGTCGGAGACAGTAGGCTGTGGGAGAGCTGGGAAGGGGAGGGGAAGGAGGGAGAAAGCAGGGACTACCTGAAATTGGAGAAGCCAATGTTCATACCGCTGGGGTGTAAACAACCCAAGTGAAATATAAGGTGCTGCTCCTTCCTCCAATTTGTGGTGGGACTTACTCTGGCCATGGAGGAGGCCCAGGACAGAAAGGTTGGAAATGGAATGGGAGTTGAAGTGCTGAGCCACCGGGAGATCGGGTTGGTTAACGCAAACTGTGCGGAGGCGTTGGGTGAAGTGATCGCCAAGCCTGCGTTTGGTGATCAAACCTGCCGACAAGGGAGGTGCTGTGGTAGTAGTGGGATCCAAGTAGTAGATCCAAGATGGCGGCGCTAGCTTAACAGCTGCGGCCCGCCTGCAGTCCGTTTGTTGTTTATTTTTTTGTCCTGTTTTTAGTTGGTTTTGTTTTATTAGATTGTCTGTGTATGTGGGTGGGGGGGAGTAGCATGTCTGGGTCTTCGGGGGGGGGGGGGGGTGGTGGGTGCGACTTTTCTGTCGTATCCCCATCTTCGTCTCCGTCTGCGCCGAGGTCTAATGGCGGAGCTGGCGGCCTCGGGCCCTGGGGCTGCTCCAGCGGCGGCGGCAGCGACCCGACTCGGTCCCGGAGCGGTTCCAGCAGGGGCAGCGGCAGCAACAGCAGCGGCAGCAGCGGCGGTGACCCGACTCGGTCCCGGAGCGGTTCCAGCAGGGGCAGCAGTGGCGGCAGCAGCGGCAGCGATACAACTCGGTCCCGGAGCAGTTCCAGCGGCAGCAGCGGCAGCGATGGTCCGACTAGGTCCCGGAGCAGTGGCGGCGGCAGTGGCAGCGGCTGTGAAGGTGATTTGACTATATTGTTGTCTAGTTTATTCCATTCCCTTAAGGTTCTTACCAAGAATGAGTTCTTATACATATCTGTCTTGGCGAATTAGTATATCATTTATCTTTCTTGATCACCTTTCTGTTGAGTCTGTTATGTATCTATCTGCAGTTATGCCCATGATCTCCTTTTGAACCTTGTACAACATGGCTAGTCTGTTCCTTGCCCTTCTTGTTTCCAGCGTTTCCCACTCCAGGTCCAAGTCGGACAGCATCTGGGTGACACTGCTACCTCTATTGTAGTTCCCGATGCAAAAGGGTGCTGCTTTCCTCTGCAGTTCTTCGAAAAGCAGGATTGCCATACGTATAGATTTCCCCTTATCTAATGCCCTTGTGATGTCATCAATAGTGACAATAAGTTGTGTTTCCGTTGAACGTTTTGCTCTGAAGCCATGTTGTGAGTCCACCAGTAGTGGTCCATGTTGTGAGTCCAACAGTATATCATTCAAAATGGTCCATGTTGTGAGAGTGTATGATGTGTTCCAAGATCTTACGGGCAAAGGGCCTGTCCCACCAGCATGCGATTCCATGCAGTGAGCGCGATCAAACTAGAAGCGGGGGCCGCGTGGAGGTCGGGTGATCCCTGTACAGGGCCCGTCCCACCAGCATGCGCCTACATGCGGCAAGCGCGACCAAACCGGCAGCGAGGGCTGCGCGGAGGTCGGGTTAGTGGCGCAACGCGGCGCAAAGTGAGGCGAACTTGGAGCGAAGTCTTAAAGGTAAGTTCACCAGGACAGAGAGGGACACACAGAGAGGGGTGACAGAGGCACACACAGAGAGGGCCACGGAGCCACACACAGAGAGGGTCACGGAGACACCTACAGAGCGGTTCATGGAGGCACGATGTCGAGTCGGTGTGTAATGCGTCGAGGCGACTGCGAGCCGACAAGCTGTTCAGTTTTTTGGAGCCCCGCGCGAAGTCGGGATGAACGCACAATTCCGCACGGCTCCGGCAATCGCAGTGGGACCGGCCCCGCGACGCCGGTCGGCTCAAGCGACCACGTTAGGTCGCACTCATCGCATGGAGTTGCATGCTGGTAGGACAGGCCCTTAACACTGGTCAGTGAAACTGGTCTGTAATTCTCAGGCGCAGCCTTATTGCCCTTCTTAAATATTGCACAGATGTTTGCTTCCTTCCACTGTCGTGGTAGTGACCCACAACCAATTGAGGGCTGGAATAAATCAGTGAGTATGGGTGCTATTTTCAATGCGAACATCTTTAGAAACCATGGTGGCAACTGATCTGGGCCTGCTGTATGTTTGGCATTCAGTTCTGTAGTTGTGTTGGTACTCCTGCCTCATGGATCACTAGTTCAGGGATATCCTGTATGTTACCGGTTCCCATCGATGGAATGTATGACAACTCCCTTCTCTCCGTTACCCAAACATTTCATATAAGACCAAAAATGCTTGACGTTTTCTTTCATTGCTGTGGTAAGGTTGTTTGACACAAATTCTTGTTCGGCTTTCTGCAGAGCTTTCCTTAATTCCTTCTGGCAATTTACAAAGGAATCCCAATCTTCCTTGCCTTGTGTCTTCTTTGCTTTATTGTATGCCATCTGTTTCTTTCATCTGAGTCTGTGGTGATGTCTGGTGAACCAGGGTAGGATATTAGGTTTGACTGGTGTCTTTTTTGGAACATGTCTCTCCACGATCTGCTTCATTTCGGTTTCAACAGTGTCCCACATCTCCTGAATAGAAGCATTCCCCATTGGGGGATAATGGTCCCATAAAGCATCCAGGTCTGCATTGATCAGTTCCTGGTTTGCTTTCCGCCGTACGTAGTATTTCCTTCTAGGTTGGCGTTTCCACTTGGCTGTCAGATCCAGGTGAACAATAACTATGTCATGGTCGCTTCCACCTGCTTCCACCTTGGTACCCTGAACAAGACTGGTGTTATTTGTGAATAGTCTAAAATGTTACCTCTTCTTGTTGGCTTATTAACCTGTTGGTTCAGTCCAAAACCCTTTACAGCCCCCAGTAGTAGTTCAGCTGTATCCTTGGATGCAGATAGATCCTGCACTATTGTTGAGTCTTCCCAATTAATATTAGGCTGATTAAAGTCCCCTGAAAGTACTATATTGTATCCCTTGCCTTTATTGCATATTTTCTCAAATTAATTCTTAAGTCCACTTAAGTTTATCATTGTAAATAAGCAATTTACAAACTCTAAAAGTGTTCAACACATTTTAATGATAGCACAAGGTATTACATACATCCTCAAATACTGGCTACATTCTTCTAGTGAACCGTATCCAGGAAGGGGAAGGCGTTATGATTGATGTTAACTAGGCGGGGTTAATGGTACTGAGGTAACTATGTTATTGGTTGCATGCAAAACCATCTACATCCTTCCCCTTAGAAAATTTAAAAGTAACAGACCGTTGTCACTACAACAGAATTAAACAGAATTAAACAGAATCGCCATAACGAACAGGTGGCTTGCTGATCCGGCCCGAGCGCGTACGGATGCCTCCCCCTTCCCCCGGAGGAGCAGAAAAAACAGGGGGACCCGAGACAGCAGGGGAACCAGGGAAGGGCGGTGGGGTTGGAGGAACAGGAGAGGGAGAACCGCGACCGCCAACAGGTGACCCGCGCAGAGGGGAACCGGGCGCTCGATATGGGGAACGAGGCATGCAGGGAACGCTAGCTGGGACAGGAGCCGGCTGCTGGTATGAGAGTGGCGGGGCATAGGGGCCCGGGGCCTGCGGCTTCGGCTCATTAACCGCAAGCAGGTGTTGTCGGCTTCTACGGTAGATGGTTCCCTCATAGTCGACCAGATACGAACGAGGTGAGTCGGCCACCCCAACCACAGTAGCCAGACGGGAGTGACCACTGGCGGTTTGCAATCGAACAACCTGTCCAGGCAACAGAGGATCGAGCGGTCTGCACGACCGATCGTGGGAACGCCGCTGGCTGTCATGTTTCTCTTGAATGCGCCTCTGCACAGAGGCAGGCTCCAGCACCCGAGGTTTCAGCTGGCGCTGGGCAATCGGGATGGTAGATCTGGTTGTTCTGGACATCAGACGCTGAGCAGGGGACCCCATGGCCGGATCTCTGGAAACATTCCTGAGGTTCAGGAGATCCAAATACAAATCAGAGTTAGACAGTCTCGCTTGTTCCATCAGAAGCTTGGCGCTGCGGACGGCCCGTTCAGCAAGGCCGTTGCTCTGTGGGTACTCCGGGCTGCTGGTGAAATGCACAAAATTCCATTTGTCAGCAAAACTTTTGAACTCACGGCTGGTAAACTGCCTGCCATTGTCAGTCTGCAGCCTGACAGGGGACCCAAACGTGGAGAAGTGTTTCCGCAGCTTCCGGATCACCATCTCCGACGTGAGGGATGTCAGCAAATCCACCTCGAACCAGTTTGAGTACGAGTCGACCAGGACAAGGTAGTGGTTACCACGCCACTCGAAGATGTCGACAGCCAGCGAGGACCAGGCCAAGGCAGGAGCGGGCTGTTGCAGCAGGGGCTGTCGCTGCTGATGTGGAGCAAGACTGTTGCATGTCGAGCAGGCAGAAACACGGTCTCGAATATATTTGGCCATTCCAGGCCAGTAGAATTGGCACTGAGCGTGGGCGAGTGTTGCATCGACCCCGGGGTGTCCGCTGTGGGCTGCGCAGTAGTAAGAATCGAACAGGGAGGACGGGACCACCACTTTATGTCCCTTAACGATAACGCCATTCTGGAGCACCAGTTCGTCACGGACCAGGAAGAAGGGCTGTGTTTCAGGCGGTGCAGCAGAGCGCTTTGTTGGCCACCCTGATTTAATCACAGACGCAAGCCGTTGCAAAACTGGATCGGCAATGGTGTGCTCGGCCAAAAGCTGCAGCTGCTTGGTGGGAATAAAATTGACGCCCAGTACGAGCAAGTCCTCTGTTTCGTAGGGGTGGCGAGCACAGGAGGCCCGCGGGGCGCGCGATAACGTGTCCGCGATGTGCATCTCGGTGCCTTTCTTGTAGACGATGTCGAAATCAAAGCGCTGGAGCTGCAGCATCATACGCTGCAGCCTGGCAGGGGCAGCATGAATCGGCTTGTTCAGGATTGTCACCAGTGGCTGGTGGTCGGTTTCGACTGTAAATCTGCTGCCAAACAGGAAGTCTCTGAACTTGGAGCAGGCAAACACCACCGCAAGCAGCTCCTTCTCGATCTGAGCGTACCGCTGCTCGGTGTCCGTCATGGTGCGGGAGGCATAGGAGACAGGATGTAACGATCCATCGACAGATTGGAGGCATGCCGCGCCCAGGCCGAACTTAGAAGCGTCACATGTGACGGTGATGGGGCGACTCGCATCAAAGAATCGCAACGTCGGAGTGTTAATCAGTTTCGACTTGAGACAGTCAAACGCCTGGTGGTGCTGTGGGAGCCAGACCCAGGCGATATCCTTTTTTGTCAGCTGCCGCAGGGGAGCACTCAGCTCACTGAGATTTGGTACAAACTTCCCAAGGTAGTTCACCATGCCCAAGAAACGTTGTAGACCTGGCACGTCGGTGGGGGCTGCCATCTCAGAGATGGCCGCTGCCTTCAAAGGGTCGGGTTTTAGTCCGTTAGAGGTGAAAACGTGTCCAACATACATGACTTCTGAGACACGAAACCGGCACTTCTTTGGGTTCAGCTTCAGGTTGGCCTTTCGCGCCCGATCCAGGACGCGGCGGAGGTTCCGGTCATGTTCGGCAATGTCCTTTCCATAGACTAAGATGTCATCCACGATGATGGCACATGGCAGGCCCGAGAATATCTGCTCCATCGTTCGCTGGAACACCTCACTAGCGGAATTGATGCCGAATGGCATTCGCAGGAATTTGAATCTGCCGAATGGTGTGGCGAAGGTTGTCAGGTCGGAAGATGCTTTGTCCAACGGGATCTGCCAGAACGAGTTCTTAGCGTCTAGGACCGAAAAGACGGTGGCTTGCCCGACCTGAGCCGCCACGTCCTCAACAGACCGCATGGGGTAGTGTGGTCGCCTGATGGCAAGGTTTAAGTCCTTGGGGTTGATACACACACGTATTTCATTCTTGTCTTTCTTTATCGTGGCAACCATGGTGGAGACCCAATCGGTGGGCTCGCTGACCGCTTCTAGCACCCCCTTGTCAACCATGTTGTTAAGCATCGCCTCGACCCTGTCTTTCATGGCGTGGGACACCCTGTGAGGTGCGCGGACCACGGGTTGTACATTTGGGTCAATGGAAATATGGTATGTCAGTGGTAACTTTCCCAGGTCATCGTTGAACAGGTCCTGGTATTCTGCAATCGGGTTAAATGACAGTTGCACTTTGTGGACCGTGCGGTCGAAGGACACCAGGCCAAGATCTTGGCACGCAGGGTTTCCCAGCAGGGTAACACAGTCAGAGTTCAAAACATAAAAAATCAAGTTTCTCGTGGCCTTCTGTAGCCTGCAAGTTAAAGTGGCCCTCCCCACAGGCCTGAGAATTTCTCCACCATAGGCGTGTAGAGTAGCATTGTCAGCGACCAAGGCCTCATTAGTCCTTATCTTGTTGAAAAGATTTATTGACAAAACATTGACCTTTGCCCCAGTATCTAACTTCGCAAGGAAGGTTACATTGTTGACAGTCACAGACACGGAGGGATCAAGACGTTGGCCAGGTGCCTGGAGGAGGGTAAACACATTTGAATCCTCGGGAGAATTAATTGGATCTGCATCATAGGATTCAGCAACATCGGGCTGTGGGTTGTAACAGCTATCAGATTGTTTAAGCATGTTTAGACTGGGTCTGGAAATCTGTACCTGTCTCCCACGAGAACGGAATAAGCGGCAGGCAGAAACGAAATGATTCAGTTTGTTACAAAAATTACAAGCCTTGCCATAGGCAGGGCACGTCGACCGTCTGTGGTGCATGTAGTTACAGTTAGGGCACCTTTTTGGGGGCACATCAGCAGGACCAGGGTTGGCACGCGGCAGAAAAGCATTGTTTCCCCTCTGAGGCAGGGCTCTACTAAACCCCGCCTGGTGAACAGACTTATCTCCCAAGTCCCGGTGATCATCTGGCAATACAACGACCTCAGACAATCTGCAGGCATGCATGGCTTTTTCTAACGTTAGATCAGGATCCCTAAGAAGCTCACATCGCAGCTTCTGGTCACGCATGCCAGTTACTAAAATGTCTCTAGTGAGCTGGTCTGTCATGTCACCGAAACGGCACCGCTGGGCGAGATAACGCAAATCGGCAATAAAACATTCAACAGGTTCCTCCGGCAGCTGTCTCCTTGTAAAGAACCGTGCCCTCTCTAGAATGCGGTTCGAGGGCAGGTCACAAATCTCCCTGAACTTACGTAGCAGGCAAGCAGGGTCACTGGCAGATTCTGCAGGGGTAACCACCACGTTGTTGTCGTCCAGGACCGCCGGAGCATAGACGAAAGTTCTGACTCTCTTCATGGCATCAGGTCCGACAAGGTTGAGTAGGAGGGAGGCTTTGAGGGAGTCAGGATCATTGCGGTGTGCGACGTTGACAAAGTGGGTGAAATCAATTTCAAACATAGCCCAGCGCTCAGAAATATCAGCATCAAAGACAAGCTGCGCGGGCTTTCTGCACGAGGATGCCATGGTCAGAGAGATAAAGTACAAAAGGCACAAATCAAATAAAAGAAATAAAACCCGATGGACAGGTAGGCGCAAGTATCTTCCAGCTCCGACACCATGTAAATAAGCAATTTACAAACTCTAAAAGTGTTCAACACATTTTAATGATAGCACAAGGTATTACATACATCCTCAAATACTGGCTACATTCTTCTAGTGAACCGTATCCAGGAAGGGGAAGGCGTTATGATTGATGTTAACTAGGCGGGGTTAATGGTACTGAGGTAACTATGTTATTGGTTGCATGCAAAACCATCTACAATCATCATGTCTGGGCTTATATGCAGTACCTAGGTATGTTACAAAACTTACCTTTAGCGGTGCTGCAGTTCTGCCGCTGGCCGTGTGTGCGACTTTGGCGCCTTTAAGGGGGGGGCGGGGTTAAAATGCAGTTTTTCCCCTTGCAATCCGGAGCTTTATTTTCTCAGAGTGCGATCTATTTTTGGAGATGCGTTCCGACTGCCGGTAAGTCCATTTTTTTAAATAAATCGTCCGTCTATTTTATCGCTGCAGTAAAATAAAAATGAGCTCCTAATGCCGTGAACGCCGACAACGGGGACGGATTTTACGTAGGGGACAGGTAAGTGAAAGCTGTTTATTTTTACATATAAACTTGCTTTTTTAGGGGACTTTAATCAATATTTCATGTTGCGAAACGGTGATTTAGCCCCCATATGAACTGGCAGAAAATTTCCTGCTGATATGGGGTTTAAATTCACCGCTACTGCAACGTTCCAATACAGCGCGTTCCTTAAAATCCCACTCGCAAGCTGTTTAAAATGCCCATTAATTTACAGGCATTAAACACTGAATTCCTTCAATTTGGCCTATAAATTAATGACAATTAGATTTAAAAATCATGTTTTATTGTGAATTATTATGTGACTGTTAATTGGACACTTAGGCTTTAAATTTTTATTTTTTATTTTTTCTTAAGAAATTGATAAATGTTTAGATCTAGTAATTGAATTTTGTAATTGGCTACAATTGGGTAACTAACTAATTATATGCTTTAATTTCAGGTCATCCAAGTAAGATTGTTTCATATTTGTTTCAGAATGCTTCAATCTATAATAACTGAAAATTTCTTTCAGTTCTCTTAATTTTTAAGGAAGTTATGGGCTTTTGACTGTCCTCGATCACAACTTTTGTGTTAAGTCAATGGAAAAGCAATAGGAAGCAAGTTGCTAATTTCCGAGTATGAAATTGGCCCTAACTTTTTTAATACTGAAGATATGAAAGTGAATTAGGTGTCAAATTAAACTTCTTTTTATGCTTTATCTGATGGGATAAATTGCAGACTTGATTTTTAAAATCTCAAAATTTTGTAACATTGCTACAGTACCTATTAAAAGTGAGTACTGTCCTTTGAGTTCAATTTAGTTCCACATTAATTCACTATCTATTCCAAACACTCTTTATGAATCATAATAATATCTTTTTCACATACTATTAAGATGCCACCATGAATTCTGTCCCGTCTGTGCCTTCGATAGACGTCATATGTATCCGGGAAAATCTCATTATTATTAATATCGTGTGAAAGCCAAGTTCCTGTCCCCTGTACAATATCGGGATTAAACTGATCCAAAAGTACATTTACTTCAGAGATTTTATTCCTAATGCTCTGAAAATGTACCCCAGTCGCGACACCTTGTGGTGGCCCTGTTAAGATCGCACCCAGGGCTCTATGAGGTTTAGGGGGTGTTGTGTTACCAATAAATGTGTCACCTCCATCATCATCATTCAGGATTTTAAAAAACGGTTTGATGTATTACTTTCAAATGATGAATTAAACAACGTATCCAAAATGTTGATAATCTCACATGTTGGACATATCCAGACACAGCTTTTCCCTTCAAAGCTGCTGCATGTCACATCATCCACTCCACCGCATGCAGCATATATCCACCTGTGACATCCATCACATTCCATACCCTTGTGCTGGCTGCTTACACACCCCACATGCTTCACGTTTACAGTTTGTGCATTGCCATGAAAGATTCTGCTTTGTAATGTTCATATATTTCTGCTTTGTAATGTTCATATATTTCTTGATAGTCACATGTGACATGATACATTGTATCACAATCTATGCATTGAAGTTTTCTTCAGCGTTTTGTTACCAGATTATTACTCCTCCCACAGTTTGAAGATCCAGGGTTTAGACTAACATCCCCAGATAACAGCAAGGTAATGAGAAACCCAATGTGTTTCGTCAGCCTCAGTTCAATAGTCGTACCGGTTTCTGGTTCAGACAAGAGTCTGTACAGGGCCTGTCCCACTAGCATGCAACTCTATGCGATTAGCGCGACCTAACTTGGTCGCTTGTGCCGTCTGGCGTCGCGGGGCCGGTCCCACTTCGATCGCTGGAGACGTGCGGAATTGTGCGGAGTTCGTCCCGACATCGCGCGGGGCTCCGAAAAACTGACCGTGCTCAAAAATTCCGCGCGGCAACGGCTTGTTGGCTCGCAGTCGCCTCGACGCATTACACACCGCCCCGACATCGTGCCTCCGTGAAGCTCTCTGTAGGTGCCTCCGTGACTCTCTATGTGTGTGGCTCCGTGGCCCTCTCTGTGTGTGTGCCTCTGTGCCCCTCCCTGTGTGCCCCTCTCTGTCCTGGCGAACTTACCTTTAAGACTTCGCTCCATGTTCGCCTCACTTTGCGCCACATTGCGCCACTCACCCGACCTCCGCGTGGCCCTCGCTTCTAGTTTGATCGCGCTCATCGCATAGAGTTGCATGCTGGTAGGACAGGCCCTTAGCTGTTGATGTTAATTGATGTGTATCTCATGCAATCTTCTCTCAGGATTAAGTGTGAGAACCCACTATGGAAAACCAGGAGTTGGTTTCCAATGTTTGAATTTGTTGTCTCACAATCAGGCATAACAACAGTATGTTTCCAATGCTGTATAGTATGGCCATACTTAATTGTGTTGTTCTGCAGTGTATCAAATCAAATCAAATACGTTTATTTGTCCTTGCACATCAACTGTACAACAAACTTTTATGTGCATCCCCTTCAATGGTAAACAATAAAAGACACAGGATAAAAGGATTAAAAAGAACAAAACACAATAACACAAACAACCATTTTCTCTCACATTTACATTTACTAAAAGATCAATGCATAATGCATAGAGAGAGTACAGAGGAGATTTACTAGAATGTTGCCTGGGTTCCAGCAACTAAGTTACAGAGAAAGGTTGAACAAGTTAGGTCTTTATTCTTTGGAGCGCAGAAGGTTAAGGGGGGACTTGATTGAGGTCTTTAAAATGATGAAAGGGATAGACAGAGTTAATGTGGATAAGCTTTTCCCATTGAGGGTAGGGAAGATTCAAACAGGAGGGCATGACATTAAGGGATTAACATCCTGTGTGATGTTCATCGCCCGGCGTAAACATCGGGCCTTGTAAATGTCTTACAGGGAGGGTAGTTGAGTGTTTGTGTTGCTCTGTGCTGTTTTAATAACCCTCTGTAGTGCCTTCCTTCCTTCCAGCCACAGTGCAGCTAGCAAACCACACCAGGATGCCATAGGAGAGGATGCTTTCCACGGCGCACCGGTAGAAGGACAGCAGCAGCTGTTGTGGGACGTTTGCTCTCCACAGAGTCCTCAGGAAATATAGCCGCTGCTGTGACTTCTTTACGAGAGTGATGGTGTTCACTGTCCATGTAAGGTCCTGGGAGATATATGTGCCCAGAAACTTAAAGTCAGTGACTCTCTCCACCATGTCTCCTTTGATGTAAAGAGGAGCAGGTTCTTCTCTCCTCATCCTGAAGTCAATAACCAGTTCTTTTGTTTTGGTTGAGTTGAGTGCCAGGTTATTGTTAGTGCACCAGACAGTCAGTTTTTGGACTTCATCTCTGTCGGCAGACTCGTCGTTGTTATTTATCAGCCCCACCACAGTCGTGTCATCCGCAAACTTAATGATCCGGTTTGTGATGTGTGTCGGTGTGCAGTCATGAGTGTAGAGAATAGGACTCAGCACACAGCCTTGTGGCGCCCCTGTGCTAAGCGTCAGGACTGGGGAGTGATTGGACCCCATCCTGACAGTCTGTGGGCGGTCTGTTAAGAAGTCCTTGATCCATCTGCATGTGTTGGCATTTACACCCAGGTCAAACAGTTGAGATTGTATCTCAGCGATTCAATCAATGATAATGAAATCAAGAGGCTACTTCCCACAATGTCCGCCAATGAACTCTGCTTGTAGTCCACACACTGCTGCATCCATGCGCAGTTGAAATGAAAATCCAAGATGGCTGCCATTTTCCCACCATGTCATAAACACGGTTAAAAACATTAAAAATACCTCATATCTCGATACAAAACATCACTAATGTTTGCTAAAAGAGTCAAAGAAGTTGAATGTTGCACGGTTGAGTTCGGATGGCTAGGTAATATCCGAAGAATTTTATTCCGATATAGCCTTCCGTATCTGCCGTCTGTAGCTTGCTGCTGTGTCACTCTAGGTTTCCGCCTGTACTGTCGGCGGCGAAGTCCTCCAGTGTCCGCTGGGGCCCTCTCTCCAATATACCGCGGAGTTTCACGATTCAAAACAAAGTTAAAATTCAGCTTAAAATGTCCACCTAAACTTCTCCACTTTAGCTTTTTATTGCTTTTATGTATACACAAATAAAACACAAATATAACAACGAAACACACAACATTACAGTGAAACATACAACAGTGTAGCAGGGGGTTCAGTTTACAATTAATGATCTAACCATACAACCATATAACAATTAGAGCACGGAAACAGGCCCTCTCGGCCCTTCCAGTCCGTGCTGACCATTTATTTTACCCTAGTCCCATCTACCTGCACTCAGACCATACCCCTCCATTCCCTTCCCGTCCATATACCTGTACACTTTACTTTTAAATGTTAAAATCGATCCTGCCTCCACCACTTCTGCAGGAAGCTCATTCCACACAGCCACCACTCTCTGAGTAAAGAAGTTCCCCCTCATGTTACCCCTAAACTTCTGTCCCTTAATTCCCATCTCATGTCCTCTTGTTTGAATCTTCCCTACCCTCAATGGGAAAAGCTTATCCACGTCAACTCTGTCTATCCCTTTCATCATTTTAAAGACCTCAATCAAGTCCCCCCTTAACCTTCTGCGCTCCAAAGAATAAAGACCTAACTTGTTCAACCTTTCTCTGTAACTTAGTTGCTGGAACCCAGGCAACATTCTAGTAAATCTCCTCTGTACTCTCTGTGCTGATGCAGTATACAGAACTATTTTCATATTAAAACATTTTCCAATAACTTACATTATTGTCTATAAAATTATACAGTGTTGATGTCTTTATTTCTATGCCTAATCCATTTTTCCCATTTTCTGTTAAACTCGTCTTCTTTCACTCCTAGAGAATATGTCATTTTCTTCATGACAAATATTTCCTGTACTATGTGTAACCATTGTCTAAGTCTGGGTGTGTCCGCTCCAAGCCAGTTTCTTGTAATGGCCTTTCTGCCAGCTGTGAGTAGGATTTTAACCAAGTCCACCTAAAATAACAATATCCACGTTTTCACTGGTGCTAAAAAGTCCTTCGCTATTAAAATGAACACAAATCAATGAAAATTGGTTAAAAATGCAGAGCACACAGCACACAGCACGTCCATGTTCAAAATGGCGGCGGAGAAGCGGCAGTTGGTGGCGTCGCTGGCGTCACTGCATCCCCAGGAGGTGGGCCACCATGTCCCCGAGGGCCGCACCGATTCTCCCCGCAGCCAGGGGCAGCTCCTCAGGCCGGGCCTCGGTGCTGACTGAACCAGCGACTGGCGCCCCACTCCTGCTTGCCGCCGATCCTCCAGGCTCTTTTCAGGAGTGTTATCGGAGTTGATGGGATAGTATTTGATGAGCATTTGATGAGGGGGGACCTCATTGAAACTTACTCCACCATTTAATCATGGCTAACCATCTTTCCCTCTCAACCCCATTCTCCTGCCTTCTCCCCATAACCCCTGACATCCATACTGGCCAAGAATCTATCTATCTCGAAGTCTGAAGAAGTCTCGACCCGAAACATCGCCTATCTCCTTCGCTCCTTAGATGCTGCTGCACCCGCTGAGTTTCTCCAGCCTTTTGTGTACCCTCGATTCTCCAGCATCTGCAGTTCCTTCTTTAACAATCTATCTATCTCCTCCACAGCCTCCTGTGGTAATGAATTCTACAGATTCACCACCCTCTGCTTAAAGAAATTCATCCTCATCTCCTTCCTAAGGGAATGTCCTATAATTCTGAGGCTATGACCTCTAGTCCCAGCCTCTCCCACTGGTGGAATCATCCTCTCCACATCCACTCTATCCAAGCCTTTCACTGTTCGAGAAAGTATTGACAAGGTGTTGAGTCCAGGTACCTGCTGTTCTTGTCGAAACTGCAGATGTTGGTTCACAACAAGGATAGGTGTAAGACTATGTTGTTCAGTTTAGTGTTAAAGAAGGAATTGCAGATGCTGAAGAATCTACTGTTGCTTTCTCTGGCCACTCTCCACGGCCAGAGTGAGCAACACCGCAAGTTGGAGGAACAGCACCTCATATTCCGCTTGGGGAGTCTGCATCCTCTGGGCTTAAACATTGAATTTTCGCAATTCTGTTAACCCTGGCTGCCTCCTCCCCTTCCCACCTCTCCCTCAGCCCTGGCATTTCCTCTCTCTCTATCTCTCCCCCACCCAAGTCGCACTAGCTTCTAATTTTCACACTACAAACAGCTTACAATGGCCTGTTTCCTTTATCATTGATACTTTTTTGCATATCTTTCATTCATTGTTCTTTATCTCTCCACATCACCGACTATATCTCTCGTTTCCCTGATCCCTGACCAGTCTGAAGAAGGGTCTCGACCCGAAACGTCGCCTATCTCCTTCGCTCCTTAGATGCTGCTGCACCCGCTGAGTTTCTCCAGCCTTTTGTGTAACCTTGTTCAGTTTAGTGTAGTTTAGAGATGCAGCGTTAGAACAGCCCCTAGAGCCCACCGATCAGCGCGCCAATCAGCGATCCCCGCACACTAGCACTATCCTACACACTAGGGACAATTTACCATCTGTACAGCATTATCCTACACATTCAACACAATTTACAATTTGCAATCTTTCCCGAAGCCCATTAACCTACAAACCTGTACGTCTCAGGAGTGTGGGAGGAATCCGGACCGAATAGTGAAAGGCTTGTATGCAGTGGATGTGGAGAGGATGTTTCCACTAGTGGGAGAGTCTAGGACTAGAGATCACAGCCTCAGAATTAAAGGATGGTCTTTTCAGAAGGAAATTAGGAGACATTTATTTAGCCAGAGGGTGGTGAATCTGTGGAATTCTTTGCCACAGAAGGCTGTGGAGCCCAAGTCAGTCTCTATTTTTAAGGCAGAGATATTTAGTTTTTTGATTAGTAGGGGCATGTCAGAGGTTAAAGGGAGAAGGCAGGAGAATGGCGTTAGGAGGGAGCGACAGATCAGCCATGATTGAATGGCAGAGTAGACTTGATGGGCCGAATGGCCTAATTCTATTCCTATTCCTTGTGACCTTATGACCTTATGACACCCGGAGAAAGCCCACGCAGGTCACGGGGTGAACGAAGAAACTCCGTACAGACAGCGCCCGTAGTCAGGATCGACCCTGGGTCTCTGTCTGGGTGGCAGTGTGAACTGTGAAGAAGATGTTAGGAGGTTGCAGGATGACCTGTACAGGTTGAGTGAGTGGGCAGATGTGTGGCAGATGCAGTATAATATAGATAAATGTGAGGTTATCCACTTTGGTGGCAAAAACAAGGTGGCAAATTATTATCTCAATGGGGTTAGGTTTGGTAAGGGGGAGGTGCAGCGAGACCTGGGTGTCCTTGTACAGCAAGGACACCCATGGAAAATGGCGTGCAGGTACAGCAGGCAATGAAGAAAGCTGGCCTTCATAATAAAAGGATTTCAGTACAGGAGTAGAGAGGTTCTTCTGCAGTTGTACAGAGCTCTGGTGAGACCACATCTGGAGTATTGTGTACAGTTTTGGTCTCCTAATTTGTGGAAGGACATCCTTGTGATTGAGGCAGCGCAGCGTAGGTTCACGAGATTGATCCCTGGGATGGCGGGACTGTCACATGAGGAAAGATTGAAAAGACTAGGCTTGTATTCACTGGAGCTTAGAAGGATGAGGGGTAATCTTATAGAAACATATAAAACTGTAAAAAGACGGGACAAGCTAGATGCAGGAAAAATGTTCCCAATGTTGGGCGAGTCCAGAACCAGGGGCCACACACAGTCTTAGAATAAAACGGAGGTCATTTAAGACTGAGGTGAGAAAAACATTTTCACCCAGAGAATTGTGAATTTGTGGAATTCCCTGCCACAGAGGGCAGTGGAGGCCAAATCACTGGATGGATTTAAGAGAGAGTTAGATAGAGCTCTAGGGGCTAGTGGAATCAAGGGATATTGATTGGGGACGATCAGCCATGATCACAACGAATGGCGGTGCTTGCTCGAAGGGCTGAATGGCCTCCCCCTGCACCTATTTTCTATGTTTCTATGGTTCTGTCGCTGTAAAGCAGCAACTCTACCGCTGCGCCACTGTGCCCGGCTAATCTCGATGCCTGAGTAACGCATTCCCATACAACCTTTCCCAAAGGAAGTCCATTCATCTGTCAGAGTCACGAGTCACACAGCGCAGTCACGGGCCCTGCCTCTCATTATCCACCACCGTTCTACGCTAAAACCCAGCACCAATCTACTGCTGGTAGCTGCCTTTGATTCATGCATCTGAGCGACCGCTGGTGTGTGGGTGTCTTCCAGATGATCGGAAAGCTTGTTGAAAATTTAATGCATCCATTTGAATAATTCTACCCTCTGCCACCCACCCACACAAAGCTTCAGAGGAGCATCGGGTGCACAAGGCAATCATGGGTTTACAAATACGCAGTCCGTCACTGCTAAATGGTTTGCCAGTCGTCTTACTTACAGTCACTGGAGCTGAAAATCACAGAGAGAAGATAAATCTGATGAATATTACATACATTTACAATATTTGAACTTCCAGAAGGGGTTCAAAATCATGTCACCACCAAAGATCCTGTAGCCAGTAAGATAGCCCACTCGACGAAAAAGACGTAGTACGGTCATGGGCAGATTCATGGGTGATTTTCAGCCCCATTTCCGTAACCGGCTTCCGTCTCTGCACCAAAGATCCCATCAAAGCGGAGCACAGATACAAGCGTGGAGACGGAAACCAGTTACGGAAACATCCTCGTAAAAATAAAAGTTCTTTGGTAAAAATCGTCTCATTTTCAGAATTATAATTTATTAACACAAACTGTTCCCCCGCAACGTTGATTACACTGCGAGTCAGGGCGAGTCGAGTCGGGTCGGTCGGGTTACTGAAATGGATGAGAAAAAGGCCCACGTTCTGCTGCGTTGCGTACTACACGTCAGCCCATTGCATTTAGAAGGAGTGGTCTATCTTGCTCCGCTATAGGATCTTTGGTCAAGATGGGATTAGAGATGGTGAATGGACAATATCTTTTTACGCAGCGTAGGTAAATCAGAACAAGAAGATCCACAAGAAGAGACAGGAAGAAGGGTCTCGACCCAAAACGTCACCCATTCCTTCTCTCCAGAGATTCTGCCCGTCCCGCTGAGTTACTCCGGCTTTTTGCGTCTATCTTCGGTTTAAACCAGCATCTGCAGTTCCTTCCTACCCAAAACAAGAAGAGGTATGTTTAAGGTGAAAGGAGCAAGATTTAGTACAAATCCCAGGGGCAGTTGGGGTGGGAGATCGCAACCTTCACGTGGTCCGCCCTGTTTCGGCGAATGCAATCAACCTGGCGTGCACGATAAAATAAGATCAAATAGAACAAGTTGTCCGGCAACTTTAGGCTGTGCACGCCATTCACAAGATGAAGAAGGCCAGTTTATTTACTCAGAGGATGATGGGTGCATGGAATGAGCTGCCAGAATAAGAGTTTGTATGTGCTCCCTGTGACCACGTGGGTTTCCTCCTGGTGCTCTGGTTTCCTCCCACAGTCCAAACATGTGCAGGTTTATAGATTAATTGGCTTCGGTAAAGATTGTAAATTGTCCCCAGTGTGTAGGATAGTTCCAGTGTACGGGGATCGCTGGTCAGCGTGGGATCAGTGAGCTGATGGACTAGTTTCTGTGGAAGGTACACAAAATGCTGGAGAAACTCAGCGGGTGCAGCAGCATCTAAAGAGCGAAGGAGATAGGCGACGTTTCAGGCCGAAACCCTTCTTCAGATTGGTTGGGGGTGGGGGGGCGGGGGGAAGAAAGGAAAAAGGAGGAGGAGGAGCCCGAGGGCTGGGGGAGAGGTGGGAAGGGGAGGAGACAGCAAGGGTTAACAGAATTGAGAGAATTCGGTGTTCATGCCAAGAGGATGCAGACTCCCCAAGCGGTATACGAGGTGCTGCTCCTCCAATTTGCGGTGTTGCTCACTCTGGCCGTGGACGAGGCCCAGGACAGAGAGGTCGGATATGGAATGGGAGGGGGAGTTGAAGTGCTGAGCCACCGGGAGATCAGGAGCAACCGAGCAGAGCGGCGAAACGATCGCCCAGCCTCCGCTTGGTCTCACCGATATAGATCAGTTGACATCTAGAGCAACGGATGCAGTAGATGAGGTTGGAGGGGATGTAGGTGAACCTCTGTTGCACCTGGAACGACTGCTTGGGTCCCTGAAAGGAGTGGAGGGGGGAGGTGAAGGGACAAGTGTAGCATCTCTTGCGGTTGCAAGGGAAAGTGCCCGGGGAAGGGGTGGAGCGGGAGGGAAGGGAAGAATTGACAAGGGAGTTGCGGAGGGAGCGGTCTTTGCGGAAGGCAGACGGGGGGGAGATGGGAAGATGTGGCGAGTGGAGGGGTCAAGTTGGAGGTGGTGAAACCGGCGGAGGACTATCTGTTGTATGCGCCGGCTGGTGGGGTGAAAGGTTTCTGTGGAATTTTGTGTCACCTATTCCTTCTCTCCAGAGACGCTGCCTGTCCCGCTGAGTTACTCCAGCATTTTGTGTCTATCCTCAGTGTAAACCAGCATCTGCGGTTCTGACCTACACCACCCTCCTCCGCCTGTTCCACTGTGAGGTCGCACTTTGTCCATGAACTCCCCTCGACTTGCCCTCCAGGGGTGATTCAGCCAGGACCTCAGCTCCAGACGGTTTTGTGCTCAGATGGTGACTCTGTGAGAAGATATGAAACAGACTTTCCTTTAAACTTTGGAGATACAGCATGGAAACAGGCCCTTCGGCCCACTGAGACCCCGTCGACCAGCGATCCCCGCACACTAGAATTATCTTACACACTCGGGACAATAGATAATTTACAGGAGCCATCTAACCTCCAAAGCTGCACGTCTTTGGAGTGTGGGAGGAAACCGGAGCAATCGCACGCAGGTCACGGGGAGAATGTACAAACTCCGTGCAGACAGCACCTGTAGTCAGGATGGAACGCGGGTCCCTGGCGCTGTGAGGCAGCAACTCTACCGCTGTGCCACCGTGCCGCATTTTCTACAAGGAGAAAAAAGTGTAACGTATTTCAATACCATAACATACTGAGTGTCGGAGGAGATAGTTGAATAAATGTGATGCACATGTGCTGGCAACCCTCCTTGTCTCTTCGTGGTTCCTTATGTGCACAGATCAAAATCCTGTCAGAGTTAATAACGTTTCTGCAATGTTATAAATTCCTCTCTGCTCACACGTCAGGTTCCTTCTGGGGCCTATTTGACTCTGCAGGTTACTTCATTTAGAAATATCACTTCATGTATGTGACAAAGGGAATGTGGGCAAGAGTAGAAGAGTTGTGGACCCAGCCCAGACCATCACACAAACCAACCTCCCTTCCATTGACTCCATCCACACCTCACGCTGCCTCGGCAAGGCCTTTATTTTTGAGGTTTTTTTGGATTTTATTTTATTAGAAGTAAGTACAGCAATATGGCACCAAGGTGCCTAATATATATTGACATATTACATTTTATGTACAGCTTCTTATTTTTTTTTAATAATGAAAAAGGAAAAGAGAGAGTAGAATATAAAAGATAGAGAAACATGTGATATATAGTGTGTGAGATAGAAAAAAGTGTGAAAAAAAGTTGAGAATGAAAAAAAAAAAAAAATGACAAGAGGGGCAGAAAGTAAAAGATTAAGGAGATCGTCATCTATATTCTTGACCATCCCTCACCCAATCCTGAGACAGTTAATGGCCTGTCCTACAAGCATGCAACTCCATGCGATGAGCGCGACCTAACGTGGTCACTTGAGCCGTCCGGCGTCGCGGGGCCGGTCCCACTTCGATCGCCAGAGCCGTGCGGAATTGTGTGGAGTTCGTCCCGACATCGCGCGGAGCTCCGAAAAACTGACTGTTCAAATATTCCGCGCGGCAACGGCTTGTCGGCTCGCAGTCGCCTCGACACATTACACATCGCCCCGACATCGTGCCTCCGTGACCCTCTATGTGTGTGGCTCCATGGCCCTCTGTATGTGTGTGCTTCTGTGCCCCTCTCTGTGTGCCCCTCTCTGTCCTGGCGAACTTACCTTAGACTTCACTCCAAGTTCGCCTCGACACTTACACACCGCCCCGACACCGTGCCTCCGTGACCCTCTCTGTAGGTGCCTCCGTGACCCTCTATGTGTGTGGCTCCATGGCCCTCTGTATGTGTGTGCCTCTGTGCCCCTCTCTGTGTGCCCCTCTCTGTCCTGGCGAACTTACCTTAGACTTCGCTCCAAGTTCGCCTCACTTTGCGCCGCGATGCGCCACTCACCCGACCTCCGCGTGGCCCCCTGCTGCCGGTTTGGTCGAGCTTGCCGCATGCAGGCGCATGCTGGTGGGAACGGCCCTGTACAGGGGATCACCCGACCTCCGCGCGGCCCCCGCTTCTAGTTTGATCGCGTTCATCGCATAGAGTTGCATGCTTGTAGGACAGGCCCTTTAGCTTCTACGGTTTTGTTGCACCAAATGCTCCCCAAAAATCGACAGATGGAGACCAACTCGTTAAAAATTGGTCTGATTTATCTATTGGGAGGAATCACATTTCCTCAAGATGTGCCGTGTCCAACATGTTTGAAATCCACATTTTAAGCGTTGGTATGGTTGTATTTTTCCAAAAGTTAATATAAGTTTTTTTTGCCGTTATTAACCCATAATTAAAAAAATAAATTTTGAGATGAGTTCAGTTTATTCCCATCTTCCATTACTCCAAATATAATCATTTCAGTATTAGGTTGCATTCTAATCTTAAATAATTTTGTAAATATTTCAAAAATGGCACTCCAGAATTTATAGTTTTATGCAGGATACAAAATAATGTGTTATAGTTGCGTTTTGGGATAGACATTTATCACAAATGGGGGAAGTATTTGGATAGAATTTATTCAGTCTAGTTTTCGAGTAATATAATCTATGTAAAATTTTTAATTGAATTAAATTATGTCTTACATTAATCGAACATTTGTGTATATATATCAAATATTTTTCCCATGTTTCCTTCTTAATTTCTATCATTAATTCTCGTTCCCACTCTTCTCTAAGTGTCTCTGTCGATGGTAAATCTATATTTAAAATACTACTATATAAATATGATATTAATTTCTGTAAGTCAGCCTTAAGGTTCATTGCTTCGTCCAATGGCTCTGAAGTTATGTTTGGATATCTTTGTATGTATTTTTCATGAAGTCACAGATCTGAAGATATTTAAAATATTGGTTATTTTTCAGTTTAAATTTTAATTCATTCATAAATTCATACATATCCCCGATCCTTTTAATTCCCATTCTTTCCCATTGATTATATGTTTTATCAATAAGAGATGGTTTAAATGAAGGATTAAGGACCAGTCTCACCCCGGCCACACCCTCCTCTCCCCTCTCCCATCAAGCAAGAGGTACAGAAGTGTGAAAACGCACAGCTCCAGATTCAGGGACAGTTTCTTCCCAGCTGTTATCAGACAACTGAACCATCCTATCAACAAACAGAGAGTGGTCCTGACCCTCAATCTACCTCATTGGAAACCCTCGGACTATATTTAATCAGATTTTACTGGACTTTATCTTGCACTAAACGTTATTCCCTTTATCCTGTATCTGTCCACTGTGGACGGCTCGATTGTGAAATGTATAGTCTTTCTTCTGACTGGATTGCATGCAACAAAAAGCTTTTCATGTACCTCAGTATAGGTAACAGTAAACTGAACTAAAGTAAGCTGTCATCCATCTTGATGAAGGCCCCTCTAGCTTCCCTTTCTTCCCCTCAACCTCTTTCTTAAGCTCATGGTTGCTTGGTGAACTTCCAATATCTGTGAGCTGGGGCCATTCGGCCGTTACCAGTCCTTGTGGCCAGGACATATTTAACCAGATGGGGGAAAGTTACTCGATGCTGGATGACGAAGGCCTAACGAATAGTGAAAGGCCTGGATAGAGTGGATGTGGGGAAAAGGTTGGTTTGCAGGATGGTCCGCAACTCTTGTCTTCTCTTGCCCACAGATTAAAAGAATGTACCTTCAGAAAGGAGATGAGGAGGAATTTATTTTGTCAGAGAGTGGTGAATCTGCAGAATTAATTGCCACAGGCGGTTGTGGTGGCCAAGTAAGTGGGTATTTTTATAGTGGAGATTGGCAGATTTTTGATTAGTGTAACGGTGTTAGGGGTTACGGGGAGAAGGCAGGAGAATGGGGTTGAGAGAAGCCTGTATGATTTTGCCAATATTTGCCCATATCTCACTAAACCCATCTAAAGTTTCAAGGTTTCAAGGTCAGTTTATTATTACGTGTACCAATTAAGGTACAGTGAAACACAAACTACCATACAGCACACAACTACATAAAAGCTAACATAAACATCCACCACAGTGGAATCCCCACATTCCTACTGTGGTGGAAGGCAATAAAGTCCAATCTTCTTCCTCTCCATTCTCCAACATGTTATAACATTCGTCAGACATATTCAAGTGTTTTTGAAATGCTGTTTAATTTAGAGATAAGCTATGACGTTCAATAGATCAGCCGTAATTAATGGCGGAGTAGACTCGATGGGCCGAATAGCCTAATTCTGCTCGTATGTCTAATGGAAGGATAGGAATGCCTGAATTTTTGGTGTCTGGAGAATAATTTGTATACGTTGCGTGTGGCGGGTCTGGAATCGAAGTTGGCGTGTGGACATTGTAGGGACACTTTAATATCACTTGGAAGCAAGAATGGCCCTGGCAAATCAGTCGGGGACAAAGCTAGAGAAACCAACATCTCATTCGTTGAAATTCCACTGGTCTCCAGTTTCGAAGGAGGTCGACAAAAATGCTGGGGAAACTCAACGGGTGAGGCAGCATCTATGGAGCGAAGGAATAGGTGACGTTTCGGGCCGAGACCCTTCCTCAGACCGATGTGGGGGGGGGGGGGGGGGGGGGGAAGAAGAAGAAAGGAAGAGGCGGAGACAGTGGGCTGTGGGAGAGCTGGGAAGGGGAGGGAAAGGAGGGAGAAAGCAAGGACTACCTGAAATTGGAGAAGTCAATGTTCACACCGCTGGGGTGGAAACTACCCAAGCGAAATAAGAGGTGCTGCTCCTCCAATTTGCGGTGGGACTCACTCTGGCCATGGAGGACTGACAGGTCGGATTCAGAATGGGAGGGGAAGAAGGAGAATACTTGCAAATTTTCACGGCAGTTAGTATTACATCTGGGGATACCAACTCTACAGGACCAACCCAAAGTTACCAGCAATAGACAGTAGACAATAGGTGCAGGAGTAGGCCATTCAGCCCTTCGAGCCAGCACTGCCATTCAATGTGATCGTGGCTGATCATCCCCAATCAGTACCCCTTTCCTGCCTTCTCCCCATATCCCCTGACGCATTTTTAAGAGCCCTATCTAGCTCTCTCTTGAAAGCATCCAGAGAAATGGCCTCCATCGCCCTCTGAGGCAGAGAATTCCACAGACTCACCACTCTCTGTGAGAAAAAGTGTTTCCTTGTCTCCGTTCTAAATGGCTTACCCCTTATTCTTAAACTGTGGCCCCCGATTCTGGACTCCCCCAACATGTGTCCTGCCTCTAGCGTGTCCAAACCCTCAACAATCTTATATTTCAATGAGATCTCCTCTCATCCTTCTAAACTCCAGAGTATACAAGCCCGGCCGCTCCATTCTCTCAGCACATGACAGTCCCGCCATCCTGGGAACTACCTTGTAAACCTACGCTGCACTCCCTATATCTCATAACAACTTCCAGGACTCTGATACAAGCAGTCAAAGAGCATGCTTCCTGGATTAGGGAATATTAGCTATAAGGAGAGGTTGGAAGGTTGAGGAGAGTTGGGCCGAAGGGCCTGTTTCCATGCTGTGTGACTCTATGACTCTATGAGATTGGGTATGTTGATGAATTTCTACAGTGGTTGCATCACAGCCTGGTTCAGCAATTCCAACGGCCAGGAATGAAGGGGATTGCATAGAGTGGTTGACTCTGGCCACTCGATCACAGGCACCGACCGCCCGCCCGCCCATCATTGAAGGGATCTCTCGGAGGCACTGTCCCTAGAAGGCAGGCAGCCAGCCAGCATCGTCAAGGACCCACACCACCCTGACCACGTGCTCATTTCACCCCTGCCATCGGGGAGAAGGTACAGGATCCTGCCTGAAGACTATAACGTCCAGGTCCATTGAACTTTTTTCCTGCCTATTGATTGCAGACCTGTCGTGCTGCTGCTTCAAGGAAGGACTGGGAAGACAATAAAACAGTCTTGGCTCTTGCCCAGACTTGGATTGTTCTCTCAGGAGTGTCGGAGGCTGAGGGGAAGACCTGATAGAAGTTTATAACATTACGTGAGGCATGGACAGG
Source organism: Raja brachyura (assembly GCA_963514005.1). Next base: position 3,817,881 of record OY740790.1, on the reverse strand, counting down.
GGCGATAAGGGCCTGTCCCACTTGGGCTATTATTTTTAGGCGATTAGGCCTTATCTCCACAAGGTCGGCGGGGTGATGCCTGTACGGTCGTGAGTCGTCTCCTCAGTCGCCCAAAGAGTCGTAGCGTCTTTCTGGTCACCGCTGGATTTTCAACGTTGAAACAGTTTCGGAGACAGTGGGTTTGACGCCAATGAGCGTAGCTTGACTTCTCCTGACGTAGGTGCTGTCGTGTTGTCGCTAGGTGACGTGGGTTGTTGCCTATTCTGACTTTTTTTATTATTAAAGTAATGATCTATTTCAAATTTTATGTCGAAGAGGGGGTCCAGTCACCGTTTTTTCGGCGACCTACTATGACGATGGCAGTCGCCGGCAGTCGCCTGAAAATAGCCTGTGTGGGACAGGCCCCTTCGTCAGAAGCTTTTTCCCAACGTGTAAATGTCAAGGCCTAGAGGGCATAGCCTCAAGGTTAGAGGCGGGAAATTTAATGGGGATGAGCGGGTGGATAGACACATGGATATGTAGGGAATGGAGGAATAATGGATCGCACGCAGGAAGAGTTTAACGAATGGTATAACTTGGCTTTCTTTTTGGCACGGACATTGTGGGCCGAAGGGCCTGTGCATGTGCTGTACTATACTCCGTTCAATATCAGCACTTGTCTTTCAGTTTTCCAATTGTCGTCGAGTGCCAGTGAGCATGATAGGCCATAGAGTCGTACTGCATGGAATCAGCCCATTCGGCCCAACTTGCACACACCAGCCAACATGGTTAGAGGTTACACTAGTCCCATCTGCCAGTGTTTGGCCCATGCTAATCTATCTTATCCATGTGGTTTAGTTTGGTGGGCCCTTCAGCCCACGGGGTCCGCGCCGACCAGCGATCCCCACACAAAGGACAATTTACACTTCCGCCAAGCCAATGAACCTGCAAACCTGTACGCCTTGTGGATGGATACTGAAGATCACAGCGAAAACCCACCTGGTCACTCGGAGAAAGTGCAAACTCGGTACAGACAGGCACCCGTTGTCAGGATCGAACCCGGGTCTCTGGCACTGCAAGCGCTGTAATGGGCCTGATCCACTTAGGCAATTTTTCAGCGGACTGCCGGCGACTGTCAAGTTGCCAGCATTTGCCTGAAAAACCGGGAACTGGAATGGAGACACACACACACACATCGAAGTCGGAGTGGAAAACACACACACACACATCGAAAAGCCGGGGGCCAGGGCAAGCGGGGCAGCTGTGTCTGCAATTCACACGGTGCAAAGTCAAGGTGATACAGACACACACCACGATGAACAGGAAGGTTGGCGCTCTAATTAAGACGGTTAACGCGCAGTGTACGGTAAATCCTTTAAAAGAAGGGGGGGGCAGGGAGGAGAGGGGGGGAGAAGGAGGGAGAAGGAGTGGAGACAACTTTTCAGAAGCCAGAGATACACGGCTATGAAACTCGGCGGACATTTCACATTCGGTTCCTTGGTTTTGAAAACTACTGCTCAACTTTTTTTTCCCCCAATGAGCCAATGAAATTCACCGGTCAGCACCGGCTACAACCGACGAGAACCTTCGACCTCCTGGCGACCCACCTACGGCACGAGAATTCTCGCTACTCTCCATTGTTGCAGGGGGACTTTAACCAGGTGGACCTACGAGCTGCTCTCCGCAAATTCCACCGGCATGTGCAGTGCCCTACCAGGGGCTCAAACACGCTGGATAAAGTGTACACCAGCATCAAGGACGCATACAGAGCCCTCCCCTGCCCATCCCTGGGAAAATCCGATCACCTCTCACTGCCTGCATACAAACCCCTCATCCGCAAGACCAAACCTGCAATAAGGACGGTCAAAATATGGCCCGAGGACGCCACCCTACAACTCCAGGACAGCTTTGATCGCACCGACTGGGACCTGTTTGCACAACAGGCTACCAGTGGTACAGAGGTAGACTTGGAGGAGTACACATCCACTGTGCTCTCCTACATCAATTGCTGTGTGGAGTTTGTCACAGTGGACAAGCAAATAAAGATGTTCCCAAACCGCAAACCGTGGATGAACAAGGAGGTTCAGAATCTGCTAAGGGCACGCAACATTGCCTTTAAATCCAGGGACACTTCTGCCTACAGTGCTGCCAGGTCAAACCTGAACAAAGGCATAAAAAAGGCCAAAGACATCCACAGGCAAAGGGTGGAAGACCAGTTCAACACCGCGGACACCAGAAGCATGTGGCAGGGTGTCAGGGACATCACTGACTACAAGAGCAGCCCCGTCTGCCCCCACAGTGATATCACACTGGCCAATGAATTAAACACTTTCTTTGCCCGCTTGGAAACTGGCAACACTACCAGGAGAGGAACAACCCCGGCTAGGGCGGAGGGACAGGCCTTAACACTGAGCACCCAGGAGGTACAGTGCGCTCTGCGTAGGATCAATCCATGCAAGGCTGCAGGCCCGGATGGAGTCCAGGGTAGTGTACTAAAGGACTGTGCTGTACAGCTGGCGGAAGTATTTACGAGGATCTTCAACCTGTCTCTATCTCTGGCAACGGTCCCCAAGTGCCTGAAGACAGCTACCATTGTGCCGGTGCCGAAAAAGTCTAAAGTCACCAACCTGAATGACTACCGCCCGGTTGCCCTAACTCCAATACCAATGAAGTGCTTTGAAAGGCTGGTCCTCTCCCACATCAAATCCAGCATCCCTGCATCATTGGACTCTCATCAATTTGCATACAGGGCACATAGATCCACAGAGGATGCCATCTCTGTGGCTCTTCACACTGTCCTGACCCACGTGGAAAGACAGGGCATCTACGTGAGGATGCTCTTCATTGACTATAGCTCTGCCTTCAACACGGTCATCCCCACCAAGCTCACCACCAAACTCCACCAGCTAGGCCTCAGCTCACGGATATGCGATTGGATCCTGAATTTTCTGACGGAGTGACCGCAGGCAGTGACACTGGGGCCGCGCCTGTCCTCCACTATCACCCTGAGCAGCGGCACACCACAGGGCTGTGTACTGAGCCCCATGCTCTACTCCCTCTTCACCCACGACTGTGTCCCTGCATTTGACAACAACACCATTGTCAAGTTTGCAGACGCCACAACGGTGATCGGGCTGATCACCAACAGTGATGAAACAAACTATAGAGCGGAGGTGCAGAACCTGGCGGACTGGTGCTCACGTGACAACTTGTCCCTAAACACCTCCAAGACCAAGGAGCTGATTATCGACTTCAGGAGGTCACAGAATGGGGAATACGCCCCAATCTCCATCTACGGAGACAGTGTGGAGAGAGTGTCCAGCTTCAAGTTTCTGGGCACTCACATCTCAGAGGACCTCACATGGTCCACCAACACCGCTGCGCTGGTCAAAACGACACAGCAACGACTGTTCTTCCTGAGAACATTGAAACGGACTGGTCTGCCCCAACAGCTGCTGACGACCTTCTACCGCTGCACCACAGAGAGCATACTAACGTATGGCATCTCTGTGTGGTATCTCAGCTGCACGGAGGCGGAGAGGAGAGCTCTTCAGCGCGTTGTCCACAGAGTGCAACAGATTATTGGGACGCCGCTACCAGCCTTGGAGGGCATCTACCACACACGGTGCCTCGGGAAGGCCGTCAGCATACATAAAGACTCCTCTCACCCTTGTAATCGACTGTTTGAACTACTCCCTTCCGGCAGACTTCTACCTACAAGGCCTTCTACGCCTGCACCTCCACACTCAGGAACAGCTTCATTCCCAGAGCTATAGCGGCTCTGAACCGGCCCTGCTGAGTACCTCCACACCCCCATGGACTGTCTCCCTCGGAGGGTCTCGTTGCACAGACACATCTGCACTTTAGTCTGTGGTGATTTTACTGGTCTAATGTTCGTTTGTACAAACCTTGTTCTCGGGGAATCTAAATCTAAATTTTACTTGTCGATTAAGTTATGACATGGGATGGAAGTTGCAAACCAAATCTCATTGCACTTATGTCTAATGACAATAAAAGATAATATTATTATTATTATCATTATGGCAGCTTCATTCTAGTTGCCGCTAAGTTTTCAACATGTTGAAAAATTCACGGGGACCATAACGAGGCCGCGACTAGTTCCCAGAATGCGGGAACTCCTCACGGCCATGAAGGCGACTCCCCGGCAACCACCCGCGCACACGTGGCGACTGCATCGTCTCCTGCGGTCGCCTAAAAAGTTGCCTAGGTGGGAGAGGCCCGTAAGGCAGCAACTCTACCGCTGTGCCACCCTAGGTTCTAGGCAGGAGAAGCAGTGGTACAGCCTTCAGCAATACTTCCAAAAAAGCTGCAGCTGTCACGGGGTTAGAAGCAACAACAGCACTACCACAAATCGTGGAATAAACTCCCCAGTGGCATGGAAAGTTAATGCGTTTGAATGATGTCTATTTAACACTGGCACCGTTTCATCAGTTATACAAGAGCTCAGTATATCTGGCAACCAGTCCGAACATTACCTCCATCCATATGTCTTGCACAGTCCTGAAGAGGTTCACTTCAAACCTCTGCTCACAGCTTATACAGATTGAGGAAAGCAGGAAATTGTTCAAATTCCACAGATTCATGCTCCCAATTTTTAGCTTTTTGGCTGAATTGAGATTCTGGAAAAGCATCTGGGAAATCACCTGCCTTTGGTTTTCCACAGCTCAGGAATTAAAATCAACGCATACCGCACACTGTGAACCCTGCAGAAAGGTATCTTGCTCTGGGACTCACTCCCCTCTATGGCATAAAGACCATGAATGGCCTCATTCTGCTCCTTTGAACTCATGAAAGGCTCCTTGGCCATGAAGGGGATAGTTTCACCAGGATGAACCCAGAACTTGTGCAGGAAGGAACTGCAGATGCTGGTAAAATCGAAGGTAGGCACAAGATGCTGGAGTAACTCAGCGGGTGAGGCAGCATCTCTGGAGAGAAGGAATGGGCGTCATTTCGGATCGAGACCCTTCAGTCTGACAAAGAATCTTGTCAGAGTAGAACACAAAGTGCTGGAGTAACTCAGCGGATCTCTGGAGAAAATGGAGAGGCAACATTTAGGGTCTGGACCCTTCTTCAGGGCCAAAATGTTGCCGACCCATGTCTTTCACAGGCGCTGCCTTGGTTGCTGAGGTATTCCAACACGTTGTGTTCTAAGCATCTCTGGAGGGCAGAGATAGGCGACTATTCAAGTCAGAACCTTTCTCTAGATCTGTTCATGTTCTTCAGAGATGCTGCCTGACCCTCTGAGTTACTCCAACACTTTCTGTCTTTTGTTGAGTTTAACAAGTGAACCTGCGTTCTTTCTCTTTTAAATAAAAGAAAATGGCTCATGAATCGCCTCGGGGGTGTCACGGTGGCGCAGCGGTAGAGTTGCTGCCTCACAGCGCCAGAAGCCCGGGTTCGATCCTGACTACGGGCGCTGTCTGTACGGAGTTTGTACGTTCTCCCCGTGACCTGCGTGGGTTTCATCCGGGTGCTCCGGTTTCCTCCCACACTCCAAAAACATAGAAACATAGAAATTAGGTGCAGGAGTAGGCCATTCAGCCCTTCGAGCCTGCACTGCCATTCAATATGATCATGGCTGATCATCCAACTCAGAGTCCCGTACCTGCCTTCTCTCCATACCCTCTGATCCCCTTAGCCACAAGGGCCACATCTAACTCCCTCTTAAATATAGCCAATGAACTGGCCTCGACTACCTTCTGTGGCAGAGAGTTCCAGAGACCCACCACTCTCTGTGTGAAAAAAGTCCTTCTCATCTCGGTCCTAAAGGATTTCCCCCTTATCCTTAAGCTGTGACCCCTTGTCCTGGATCTCCCCAACATCGGGAACAATCTTCCTGCATCTAGCCTGTCCAACCCTTTAAGAATTTTGTAAGTTTCTATAAGATCCCCTCTCAATCTCCTAAATTCTAGAGAGTATAAACCGAGTCTATGCAGTCTTTGTTCATAAGACAGTCCTGACATCCCAGGAACCAGTCTGGTGAACCTTCTCTGCACTCCCTCTATGGCAATAATGTCCTTCCTCAGATGTGCAGGTAGGTCGGTTAATTGGCTTTTGTCAAATTGTAAATTATTCCTAGTGTGTGGAGGATGGTGCTAGTGTACGAGGTAATCGCTGGTCAGCGCGGACTCAATGGGCCGAAGGGCCTGTTTCCGCGCTGTATCTCTAAACTAGACTTACTGGTGATCGAGTGGCTTATCGTTTGTTGGCTACACCTCACTGCGTCTCCAGTTGTATGATGCGGTGAATCAACAAATTGAAAACCCAAATAGTTATTCGTGTGCTTCCATCAGAACAGTGAATCATCGTTCATTTATCGAAGAAAGTGTTCACACAACCTCCAATTGCTGAAAAAGGATCTCGAGCCAAATTGTCACCCATTCCTTCTCTCCAGAGATCCTGTCTGTCCCGCTAAGTTACTCCAGCATTTTGTGTCTATTTTCGGTGTAAACCAGCACCTGCAGTTCCTTCCTAGTCCAATTGATGAAAATAATATGGGAGACACAAGGGGTTAATACTGGCTCAATTGTTGAAAGGTGCTTTCTGGCACATGTGTGAAGTCCAAATATACTGTGAAATCATTTTCTTACAAACAATCTAGCAGAGTGTCGCCATCCTATCCCCGATGAACAGTTTTAGTTTAAAGATACAGCGCGGAAACAGGCCCTTCAGCCCACCGAGTCCGCACCGACCAGCGATCCCCGCACACTAACACCATCCTACACCCACTAGGGACAATTTTACATTCATACCAAGCCAACTAACCTACAAACCTGTACGGCTTTGGAATGTGGGAGGAAACCGAAGATCTCGGAGAAAACCAACGCAGGTCACGGGGAGAACGTGCAAACTCCGTACAGACAGCACCCGTAGTCAAGATCGAACCCGGGTCTCCGGCACTGCAAGTGCTGTAAGGCAGCAACTTTAGGTCTTTATTCTCTGGAGCGCAGAAGGTTAAGGGGTGACTTGATAGAGGTCTTTAAAATGATGAGAGGGATAGACAGAGTTGATGTGGACAAGCTTTTCCCTTTGAGAATAGGGAAGATTCAAACAAGAGGACATGACTTTAGAATGAAGGGACAGAAGTTTAGGGGTAACATGAGGGGGATCTTCTTTACTCAGAGAGTGGTAGCGGTGTGGAATGAGCTTCCAGTGGAAGTGGTGGCGGCAGGTTCGTTGGTATCATTTAAAAATAAATTGGATAGGCATATGGATGAGAAGGGTATGGAGGGTTATGGTATGAGTGCAGGCAGGTGGGACTAAGGGAAAAAAGTTGTTCGGCACGGACTTGAAGGGCCGAGATGGCCTGTTTCCGTGCTGTAATTGTTATATGGTTATATGGTTATAACTCTACCGCTGCGCCACCGTGCTGCCCCTGCTACACAGAAATAGCGGACTGAGCCCGCACGCAGCAGGCACCATGTTTTGGCGCCGTTTTCCACGTCCAGTCGGCGTTCCGGTTGCTAAGTGTAGTGTAGCCCATTCCAGGCAGCTTTGGGGCTCCATCCGTCGCCTTCCTTGGTCAACCAGCAACTGACGTTCTCTCCTCACCTGTGGTGACAGACTCTATGTCGTCTCAAGGTTGTAGCCCCCGATAGGCACTAATCTGCTGACCGTGGTTCAGAAACGCATTCCACGAGCCCCCCACGAAACATTGACGGCAGTCGAAAGATGAATATTCCAGAAACACTCTTGATTAATACTTCATTGTAGTGGTGCAAAACGGTAAAAATACTGAGTATTCTTGTATAAGTAGATTGTCTTCCAGCATATATACGTCTCAATCATACTCGTGATCATGGTCGAAAACTACATCTACCCCATCGTTTTCATCGAACTAAAAACTATCAGGTACTTTCTTAACATTTAAAAGACATTTGGACAGGTACATGGATAGGAAAAGTTTATGGTGGATAAGCTTTTCCCATTGAGGGTAGGGAAGATTCAAACAAGAGGGCATGACATGAGAATTAAGGGTCAGAAGTTTAGGGGTAACATGAGGGGGAACTTCTTTACTCAGAGAGTGGTGGCTGTGTGGAATGATCTTCCTGCAGAAGTGGTGGAGGCAGGATCGATTTTAACATTTAAAAGTAAAGTGGATAGGTATATGGACGGGAAGGGAATGGAGGGGTATGGTCTGAGTGCAGGTAGATGGGACTAGGGGAAAATAAATGGTCGGCACGGACTGGAAGGGCCGAGAAGGCCTGTTTCCGTGCTGTAATTGTTATATGGTTATATGGTTGAGAGGAATGTTGGGCAAAGGCCGGCAGCAGAGACTAACACAGAGAGTGGTGGGTCTCTGGAACTCTCTGCCACAGAAGGTAGTTGAGGCCAGTTCATTGGCTATATTTAAGAGGGAGTTAGATGTGGCCCTTGTGGCTAAGGGGATCAGAGGGTATGGAGAGAAGGCAGGTACAGGATACTGAGTTGGATGATCAGCCATGATCACATTGAATGGCGGTGCAGGCTCGAAGGGCCGAATGGCCTACTCCTGCACCTAATTTCTAAGTTTCTATGTTCTAATGTAGCTGGGGCAACTTGGTAAGTAAGCATGGGCATGTTGGGCTGAAGGGTCTGTTTTGTTGCTGACTGGTTAGCACGCAACAGATGCTTTTCACTGTACCTTGGTGCACATGACAATACACTAACTCAATGGCAAATCAATGAAATATTATGGATGTAAAAGCACTAATGGATGTACCATTCCAGATTGCATTTTGGTGGTGCAGATGCTGCAATGCTGAGTGAAAGGCAAAGTGCTGGAGTGACTCAGTGGGCGGGTCAGGCAGCTTCTGGGCAAACGGCATGACTATTGCTCGTAACAAAGAAAAAAGGTATTGTGAGCAATTTTGGGCACCATATCTTAGCAGGGGCGTGCTGGCGCTGGAGAGGGTCCAGAGGAGGTTTACGAGAATGATCCCGGGATGAATGGGTTAACATATGATGAGCGTTTGACGGCACTGCGCCTGTACTCGCTGGAGTTTCGAAGGATGAGGGAGGAATCTCAAGGAGAATGGTCTGAATAGAGTGGATGTGGAGAGGATGTTTCCACTTGTGGGAGAGCCCAGGACCAGAGGGCAAAAACTCGGAATAAAAGGACATACCTTTAGAATGGAGGATCGTAGGAATTGCTTTAGTTGGCGGGTGGTGAATCTGTGGAATTCATTGCCACAGACGACGGTGGAGGCCAAGTCAATGGATATTTTTCAAGCAGAGATTGATTAGTTTGTGTGTCAAAGGTTATGGGGAGAAGGCAGGAGAATGGGGTTGAGAGGCAAAGATAGATCAGCCATGATCGAATGGCGGAGCAGACTCGATAGGCTGAATGGTCTAAATCTTTGGTGCAGCGGTAGAGTTGCTGCCTTACAGCGCCTGGAACCCGGGTTCGATCCTGACTACGGGTGCTGTCTGTACGGAGTTTGTACGTTCTCCCCGTGACCTGCGTGGGTTTTCTTCAGGTGCTCCGGTTTCCTCCCACACTCCAAAGACGTACGGGTTTGCAGGTTAATTGGCTTGGTGTAAATGTAAATTGTCTCTGATGCGTGTAGGATGGTGTTAATGTGCGGGGATCGCTGGTCGGCGCGGACTCGGTGGGCCGAAGGGCCTGTTTCCGCGCTGTATCTCTAAACTAAACTCAATATCCCGTCACCCATTCCTTCTCTCCAGAGACCCTGCTGTCCCGCTGAGTTACTCCAGCATCTTGTGTCTACCTTCAATATCTTAAGGTGTTCTGCGTGTACTGGAGAGGAACTCGATAGTGTATCTCTCTTGTAGCTATCCTGCACTGCACATTTGACAGGAATTGTTAAACCAGTGATGTGGAAGCTAATGCTAATTCACCCACTGTTAGTTTTAATTAATTCTCACAACGTAGGTGTTGCAAACAGGGCTGATTATTGCCTGGTTACAGCAGGATGACAAGCGAGGCCACAGGAGAGGGCTAGTCAGAGTTGACCATATTAGCGAGCGGCTTACTTATCGATAGAATTTGGCTGCATGTGCTTTTTAAAAATGTCTTGCATTTTTTTTCTTGTGGGAAATGAAATTCCTATGCAAGCATAGAGTCCATATAACCATATAACAATTACAGCACGGAAACAGGCCCTCTCGGCTCTTCCAGTCCATGCTGACCATTTATTTTCCCCTAGTCCCATCTACCTGCACTCAGACCATACCCCTCCATTCCCTTCCCATCCATATACCTATCCACTTTACTTTTAAATGTTAAAATCGATCCTGCCTCCACCACTTCTGCAGGAAGATCATTCCACACAGCCACCACTCTCTGAGTAAAGAAGTTCCCCCTCATGTTACCCCTAAACTTCTGTCCCTTAATTCTCATGTCATGCCCTCCTGTTTGAATCTTCCCTACCCTCAATGGGAAAAGCTTATCCACGTCAACTCTGTCTATCCCTTTCATCATTTTAAAGACCTCAATCAAGTCCCCCCTTAACCTTCTGCGCTCCAAAGAATAAAGACCTAACTTGTTCAACCTTTCTCTGTAACTTCGTTGCTGGAACCCAGGCAACATTCTAGTAAATCTCCTCTGTACTCTCTCTATTTTGTTGACATCCTTCCTATAATTAGGCGACCAAAATTGTACACCATACTCCAGAATTGGTCTCACCAATGCCTTGTACAATTTTAACATTACTTCCCTACTCTTATATTCAATGAGCCATGGAGTGATACAGGGTGGAAACAGGCTCTTCGGCCCAACCTGCCCACACCGGCTAACAATGTCCCAGCTACATTAGTTCCACCTGCCCGCGCTTGGTCCATATCCCTCCAGACCTGTACTATCAATGTGCCTGTTTCTTGAACATTGGGATAGTCCCAGCCTCAACTACCTCCTCTGGCAGCTTGTTCCATACACCCACCACCCTCTGTGTGGAAAAGTTACCCCCCCAGATTCCTAGTAAATCTTTTCTGCTTCACCTTGAGCCTATGCCCTCTGGTGTTTGATTCCCCTACTCTGGGCAAGAGACTCTGTGCATCTACCCAATCTATTCATCTCATGATTTTGTACACCTCTATAAGATCACCCCTCATCCTCCTGCGCTCCATGGACTGAAGACTGAAACAGGTGAATTTATTATGGGGAACAAGGAAAAGGCAGATGAGTTGAACAGGTACTTTGGATCCGTCTTCACTAAGGAGGACACAAACAATCTCCCTGATGTACTAGTGGCCAGAGGATCTGGGGTGACGGAGGAACTGAAGGAAATCCACATTAGGCAGGAAATGGTGTTGGATAGACTGATGGGACTGAAGGCTGATAAATCCCCAGGGCCTGATGGTCTGCATCCCAGGGTACCTAATGCCCCTGTCTCACTTAGGAAACCTGAACGGAAACCTCTGGAGACTTTGCGCCCCACCCAAGGTTTCCGTGCGGTTCCCGGAGGTTCCCAGAGGTTTTTGTCCTCCGGCAACCACCTTCAACTAGCATCGCAACCGGCTTCGACTGATTTTTAAAATGGAAACCACTTTCGACCATTAGGGAGACTGACAAAAACCTCCGGGAACCGCACGGAAACCTTGGGTGGGGCGCAAAGTCTCCAGATGTTTCCGTTCAGGTTTCCTAAGTGGGACAGGGGCATAAGGAAGTGGTTCTGGAAATTGTGGATGCATTGTCAAAGTCAAAGTCTAAAGAGTTTATTGTCATGTGTCCCTGACAGGACAATGAAAATCTTTCTTTGCATAGCACAACAGAACATAGAAGGCATTGACTACAATTCTATACGTAAATACACACATGCATTAATAAATTAATAAAGTGCAAATAACAGATGGAGGGATATTAATGTTCAGAGTTCCGAGCCAGGTTTAATAGCCTGATGGCTGTGGGGAAGTAGCTATTCCTAAACTGGGTCGTTGCAGTCTTCAGGCTCCTGTACCTTCTACCCGAAGGTAGCAGGGAGATGAGTGTGTGGCCAGGGTGGTGTGGGTCCTTGATGATGCTGCCAGCCTTTTTGAGGCAGCGACTGTGATAAATCCCCTCGATGGAAGGAAGGTCAGAGCCAATGGTGGACTGGGCAGTGTTTACTACTTTTTGTAGTCTTGTCCTTTCCAGGGCACTCAAGTTGCCGAACCAAGCCACGATGCAACCAGTCAGCAAGCTCTCTACCGTGCACCTGTAGAAGTTAGAGAGAGTCCTCCTTGACAAACCGACTCTCCGTAATCTTCTCAGGAAGTAGAGGCGCTGATGAGCTTTCTTAATAATTGCATCTGTGTTCTCGGACCAGGAAAGATCTTCACAGATGTGCACGCCCAGGAATTTGAAGCTCTTGACCCTTTCAACCATCGACCCGTTGATATAAACAGGACTGTGCGTCCCCATCCTACTCCTTCCAAAGTCCACAATCAGTTCCTTGGTTTTGCTGGTGTTGAGGGCCAAGTTATTGTGCTGGCACCATATGGACAGTTGCTCGATCTCTCTTCTATACTCTGACTCATCCCCATCAGTGATACGTCCCACAACAGTGGTGTCGTCAGCGAACTTGATGATGGAGTTCGCGCTATGACCGGCTATGCAGTCATGAGTATAGAGTACAGCAGGGGGCTGAGCACGCAACCCTGAGGTGCTCCCGTGCTGATTGTTATCGAGTCTGACACATTTCCACCAATACGAACAGACTGGTCTGTGGATGAGGAAGTCGAGGATCCAATTGCAGAGGGATGTGCAGAGACCCAGTTCTGTGAGTTTGGTAACCAGCTTGGAGGGGATGATTGTGTTAAATGCCGAGCTGTAATCAATGAATAACAGCCTGACATATGAGTGTTTGTTGTCCAAGTGGTCCAGAGCGGAGTGGAGGGCCAGCGAGATCGCATCCACCGTTGATCAGTTGTGGCGGTAAGCGAACTGCAGTGGGTCCAGGTTTTTGTCGAGGTAGGAGTTGATTTGCGCCATGATCAATCTCTCGAAGCTCTTCATCACCACAGGCGTTAGTGCCACTGGCCGATAGTCATTGAGGCACATCACCTTGCTCTTCTTGGGCACCGGTATTATTGATACCCTTTTGAAGCAGGTGGGAACCTCAGACCTCAGAAGTGACAGGTTGAAAATGTCCGTAAAAACTCCAGCCAGCTGGTCCACACAGGTTTTTAGGACACGACCAGGTATGCCATCAGGTCCAGACACTTTTCGAGGGTTCACCCCTCTGGTGATAATTTTCCAATGTTCTATAGATTCAGGATCAGTTCCTGTGGATTGGAGGGTAGCTAATGTTATCCCACTTTTTAAGAAGGCGGGAGAGAGAAAACAGGGAATTATAGACCAGTTAGCCTGACATCGGTGGTGGGGAAGATGCTGGAGTCAATTATAAAAGATGAGATAGCCGCACATTTGGATAGCAGTAACAGGATCGGTCCGAGTCAGCATGGATTTACGTAGAGGAAATCATGCTTGACTAATCTTCTGGAATTTTTTGAGGATGTAACTAGGAAAATGGACAAGGACAGAGGCGGAAATTGCTATAAAAACATGGGGGGGACCATTTCTTGGTGGCCACGCGCATGCGCACACACACACGCACGTGCGAATGCGCACACGTACACACGCAAGGCTTTGGAGGCTTCAGCCGTGGGCCCTGTGGACGGTAATATCGGGAGCTGACCTGGTTGGTGACCGACTCCGGACTCCATCAACAGCAGCGTTGTCCGCCCCGAACTGTGGTGCTTGAATCGGCCCGTTTGCGGGACCTTTCATCATCTGGCGCGGCTTAAAATTGGCCGGCGGTTTGATTTTAAGCTGCTCCGGGCGATGAAAGGCCATGCGAACGGGCCGATTCAGCCTTTAGAAAGCGTCTGATACCCGCTCGGTGCTGGGACCGCAACTATTTACAATATACATCAATGATTTAAATTCAAAGTAACATGAGCAAATTTGCTAATGACACAAAGCAAATGTGTGGCAGTGTGAACTGTGAGGAGGATGCTATAAGAATGCAGGGTGACTTGGACAGGTTGGGGGAGTGGGCAGATGCATGGCAGTTGCAGTTTAACGTGGATAAATGTGAGGTTATCCACTTTGGTAGCAAAAACAGGGAGGCAGATTACTATCTAAATTGTGTCAAGTTGGGAAAATGGGAAGTACGAGATCTGGGGTTCCTTGTTTATCAGTCAATGACATGGTACAGGTACAGCAGGCAGTGAAGAAAGCTAATGGCATGTTGGCCTACATAACAAGAGGAGTTGAGTATAGGAGCAAAGAGGTCCTTCTGCAGTTCTACAGGGCCCTAATGAGACCACACCTGGAGTATTGTGTGCAGTTTTGGTCCACTAATTTGACGAAGGACATTCTTGCTATTGAGGGAGTGCAGCGTAGGTTTACAAGGTTAATTCCCGGGATGGCGGGACTGTCATATGCTGAGAGAATGGAGGGAATCTTATTGAAACATATAGATTATTAAGGGTTTGGACACGCTAGAGCATGCTCCCGATGTTGGGGGAGTCCAGAACCAGGGCCCACAGTTTAAGAATAAGGGGTAAGCCATTTAGAACGGAGACGAGGAAACACGTTTTCTCACAGAGAGTTGTGAGTCTGTGGAATTCTCTGTCTCAGAGGGTGGTGGAGGCCAGTTGTCTGGATACTTTCAAGAAAGAGCTAGATAGGGATCTTAAAGATAGTGGAGTCAGGGGATATGGGGAGAAGGCAAGAACAGGGTATTGGTTGGGGATGATCAGTCATGATCACATTGAATGGCGGTGCTGGGTCGAAGGGCCGAATGGCCTATTCCTGCACCTATTGTCTATGCATCTATGTATCTATATAACTAGAACTCCAATGGAAACCTTTTTCCTTTGAGCAGCCCTTGCAGCTGAGACTGAGACGTGCAGTTTTTCACGTGCACCTCTTCAAACCTCATCTGCTGCACTCGTTGTTCCCACTGTGGCCTCCTTTACATTGGCGAGACCAGGCAACGGTTTTGCGAATACTTGTGCTCGGTCTGCCAAGGCCTGCTGGATCTCCCGGTTGCCAAACACTTTAATTCCCCTTCCCATTCCCACAACGGCTCGCAGTTGCCTCGACGCATTACGCGCCGCCTCGACGTCGTGCCTCGGTGACCCTCTCTGTAGGTGCCTCCGTGACCCTCTGTGTGTGCGGCTCCCTGGCCCTCTCTGTGTGTGCCTCTGTGCCCCTCTCTGTGTGCCCCTCTCTGTCCTGGCGAACTTACCTTAGACTTCGCTCCAAGTTCGCCTCACTTTGCGCTGCGTTGCGCCACTCACCCGACCTCCGCGCGGCCCCTGCTGCCGGTTTGGTCGCGCTTGCCGCATGTAGGCGATGCTGGTGGGAACGGCCCTGTACAGGGATCACCCGACCTCCGCGCGGCCCCCGCTTCTAGTTTGATCGCGCTCATCGCATAGAGTTGCATGCTTGTAGGACAGGCCCTTTACTCCTCCCATCTGCAAATCAAACACCATTACTCGCCAGGCTTTTCCCCGCCCCCCCCACCTCGTTCCCAGCTTTCCTCCCTCTACGACAGCCATCCTGAAGAAGGGTTACATCCCCAAACGCCTCCTGTCCATCCCCTCCACAGATGCTGCCTCACAGTGGCAGAGACCAGAGTTCGATCCTGGCCTCCGGTGCTTTCTATGTGGAGTTTGCATGTTATCCCTGTGACCCCGTGGGTTCCCTCCCGGTGCTCTGGTTTCCTCCCACATCAGAAAGGCGTATGGGTTTGTAAGTTGAGTATGAAGGAACTGCAGATGCTGGTTTACGCCGAGCATAGACACAAAACGCTGGGTTAACTCAGCGGGACCGACAGCATCTCTGGAGAAAAGGAACAGGTGTCGTTTCGGGTTGAGACACCTCTTCAGACTCTGAAGAAGGGTTCTGACCCAAAATGTCACCTATTCTTTATCTCCAGAGATGCTGCCTGACTAGGGTCGCCAACTGTCCTGTATTAGCCGGGACATCCTGGATTTTGGGTTAAATTTGTTTATCCCATACCGGACTGCCCTTGTCCCATATTTGACTGCTGCTACTCGGGTCGAGGGAACAGTCGGGTCGGAGCGCCACGTCCGGCCCCGCCTCACCCGTCCCAACGTAGTGCAGCCCATGGAGTGCAGCAGCAGCGCCTCGCCTGTGGCCCTGTCGATCGGTCGGCAGCCCGGCCAGCTGTCCGACCTTCGGACCTTCGCTTACCGCCAACACCACCACCCCTCCTTCTCACGGCCGATCACCGGTTCATTTTTTGATTTTGATTTTATTACTTGTCATTCGAACCTCAGAGAGGCTCGAACGAAACTCCGTTCCTACAAGCCATACAAACAGAACAATTCATAACAAAACACACAGACAATTCAATTCACACAAACATCCATCACAGTGAATCTCCTCCTCACTGTGATGGAAGGCAAGGTCTTCTCTCTCCCCCACACCATTTCTCTCCCGAGGTCGAAGCCCCAGGCGGGCGGTGTTAAGTCCCACGGCCATTGAGGCTGCGCCTGGTGATGTACGGCCCTGCTCTAGGCCCAAAAGTCACAACATTGGAGCCCCTGGCGGGCGCTGGAATGTCCCGCGGCCATTAAAGCCGCGCCGGGCGATGTACGGCCCCGCTCCGGGTCGCTCCAACCCCGCGACACGGGCTGGAGAAGCTGTGTTGCGGGAGCTCCAGAGAGCGGTCTCCCACCCGGACCCGCGAGCTCCCGCTATCCCGTCAGTCCACCGGTCTGCGTGAGTTGGATGGGGTCGCCGGGGCCAAAACTCCTCAGCTGGCCCGCCGGCTGGGCTTTGTGTGCAGTCCAGCACCCGGGGGCCAACTCATCATCCACC
This sequence comes from Raja brachyura, assembly GCA_963514005.1. Next base: position 3,801,104 of record OY740790.1, on the reverse strand, counting down.
CAGCCACGGCCGAGTCGGTCAACGAATTGCCGTCGGGAACGTGTCCCGTATTTTGACCATTTGTCCCTTATTTGGGAGGGAGAAAGTTGGCGACCCTTTGCCTGACCCATTGAGTTGCTCCAGAATGTTGTGTCTATCTTGGCTTTGAAGGTTAATTGCCCCCCTGTAAACTGGCCCCAGTGTAGGGAGGGCATGTGAAAGTGGGATAACATAGAACTTTAAGACCGGAAGAGGCAGCGTGGCTCACCTACACTCCGTCTGTTTTTTATTTTATTTTTGTCTTCGTGCCTGTTTTTAGCGATTATCTTTGGTTTATTAGGTTGTGTATGTGTGGGGGGGGGGGGGGGGGGGGGGAGAAACGGGGTTTTAGTCTCTCCCTTCGGGGGGATGCGACTTTTCTTGTCATGTCCCCCGTCACCGTCTGTGCTGAGGCCCTAATGGCGGAGCTGGCGGCCTTCCAGTGGCAGTGGCGGCACGGCTTCAGAGCTTCAGCGGCGACCTGGCTTCGGAGCTGCGGAGCTCTAGCGGCGGCCTGGCGTTCAGGGCTACGGTGCTCCAGCGTTCCGGCAGCTGACCCTGTGGAGGTGTTCCGGTGTTCCGGCGACGGCTGTGGCGGCGGCCCGGTTTCGGAGGCTCGGCCGCGGGCCTGGTGGACGGCCGCATCGGAGGCCTGGATCCCATCAGCGCAGAGGGAGAATAAGGAGGGAAGAAGACAGAGACTCTAAGACTTTTGCCTTCCACCACAGTGAGGAGGTGTTTGGTGAACTCACTGTGGTGGATGTTAATTTTGTGTTTATTGTGTGATTTTGTTATATATGTATGACTGCAGGCACGAAATTTCGTTCAGACTGAAAGGTCTGAATGACAATAAAGGTAATTCAATTCAATTCAACTAGTGTGAATGGTTGTGGTTGATGGCCGGCAGGGACTCAGTGGGCCGAAGAGCCTGTTTCCGTGCTGTATCTCTCAAAAATCTTCCAGTCAGTTTGATCGTGGAGAGGATAAAGTAGAGCAAATCATCAAAAGTGATTGCAAATTCCCTAAAGTTTATGGAGCTTAAGGTGTTAGTAATTCCAGTAAACCTCCCTTGCCATTTATTCATGAGATGACTGCAATTACCAACTGCACTCAAAATAGAGCTCTTATCATGATGATTTTGCAATCTGCTGTGCTATCGATATAAATACTTCTGATTTTATTTGATTCCCTACTTGCCATTTTAGTTTAGTTTAGCACGGAAACAGGCCTTTCGGCCCACCGAAGACAGACACACAGAGTGCTGGAGTAACTCAGCGGGTCAGGCAGCATCTGTGGAGAACATGGATAGGTGACGTTTCACAGAGTGCTGGAGTAACTCAGCGGGTCAGGCAGCATCTGTGGAGAACATGTATAGGTGACGTTTCACAGAGTGCTGGAGTAACTCAGCGGGTCAGGCAGAATCTCTGAAGAAAAAGGATAGGTGACGTTTCGGGTCAGACTTCGGCCCACTGAGTCCGCACCCACCAACAATCCCCGTACGCTAACACCATCCTACACACACTAGGGTTTATAATTTTACCACAGCGCAGGCCTTCCTGAGGTGCGGGACCTTCCGGGGGAGGTGGGGAAAGGACCTCCGGGCGGGTCTGAAGCAGCATGGCAACATGTAGTTCGTGATCCTGGAGACCAGGCATCAACATTACAAAGTGGTCAACGGCAACAACAACACACTCCCCAGTCCAATGGCCAGAGAAAACTCCATCCGTGGGAGCTTCGGCCTAGTCAGCTACAGCAGGAAATACAACCACAGATGAAACATTCCCCTCTGCAAACAGGTCAACGGTGGTGCAGCGGTAGAGTTGCTGCCTCACAGCGCCAGAGACCCAGGTTCCATCCAGGCTACGGGTGCCGCCTGTACGGAGTTTGTACGTTCTCCCCGTGACCGCGTGGGTTTTCCCCGAGATCTTCAGTTTCCTCCCGCGCTTCAAGGGCGTACAAGTGTGTAGGTTAATTGGCTTGGTGTAAATCTTAAATTGCCCCTGGTGTGTGTAGGATAGATTTGATGTGCGGGGCTCGCTGGTCGGCACAGGCTCGTTGGGCCGAAGGGCCTGTTTCCACGCTGTATCTCCAAACTAAACGTCAAAGCCGCGCCATCATCTCTCGCAGATAGTCGGACGCTGACGCAGGATGATAAAATGGAATCAATTGTATCAATACAGCGGGAAACAGGCCATTCGGCCCACCTAGTCTGCACCGACCTGCGATCATCCCGTACACTAAAAGCCCTGTCCCAAAAAAAATCAAACTCGTGGTAAGCACGTAGAATGTACGTAGCGGGTACGTCGGAGCTCGGGGACGTCTCTTAGCGGCTCGTAATGCTAACAGCAGGTATTGGGGAAACGCGGTAAGCTCGGGAAGACTCGTGGCGATTTTTCAACATGTTGAAAAATGTCCACAAGAGCCCCGTGGATCTACGAGCGGCCATTACCGTAAATCTCCGAGTTCGAATCAGGGCAAACTCGGGAGAATGAACTCTTGAATGACAGTGGGACAGGGCATTAACACTATCCTACACACTGGGGACAATTTTTTAAACTATTTTTTACCAAGCCAATTAACCTACAAACCTAAGAGAGACAGAAAAAGCTGGAGTAACGCAGCGGGACAGGCAGCATCTCTGGAGAGAAGGAATTGGTGACATTTTGGGTCCAGACCCTTCTTCAGACTGGTCAGGGATCAGGGAAACGAGAGATATAGACGGTGATGTGGAGAGATAAAGAACAATGAATGAAAGATATGCAAAAAATTAACGGTGATAACGGAAACAAGCCATTGTTAGCTGTTTGTTGGGTGCAAACGAGAAGCTGGTGTAACTTGGGTGAGGGAGGGATAGAGAGAGAGGGAATGCCGGGGCTACCTGAAGTGAGAGAAATCAATATTCATACCACTGGGCTGTAAGCTGTCCAAGCGAAATATGAGATGCTGTTCACCTTTGGAGTGCGGGAGGAAACCGGAGCACCCGAGGAAAATCCACGCAGGCGATGGCGATAACGTGCAAACTCCTTACAGACAGCACCTGTAGTCAGGATCGAATCCAGGTCTCTGGCGCTGTGAGGCGGCAACTCTCCCGCTGCGCCACCGTGCTGCCTCTTTCATTCTCTTTTGGTGAACCTTCAGACAGGTTCGCGGTCCCAGCAACCAGGGGCCGGGCATCAAATCGTTAATTGATTCACACCACCTCGCGTTTGCAGCTTTCTGCCCTCAACCACAATCACCCTGAAGAGGGGTCCTGACCCGAAACATCACCTGGCCATTCCGTCCAGAAATGCTGCCCGAACTGCTGAGTTGCTCCTGCGGTTGTGTTTTGTTGCAAAAAGACTGCTGCCTCACAGCGCCACTCCAAAGCGGAATTGGTTTGGTACAATTGTAAAACAAATTGTCCCTAGTGTGTGTAGCATAGTGGTTGTGTGCAGAGCATAGAAACATAGAAACATAGAAATTAGGTGCAGGAGTAGGCCATTCGGCCCTTCGAGCCTGCACCGCCATTCAATATGATCATGGCTGATCATCCAACTCAGTATCCCGTACCTGCCTTCTCTCCATACCCTCTGATCCGCTTAGCCACAAGGGCCACATCTAACTCCCTCTTAAATATAGCCAATGAACTGGCCTCAACTACCCTCTGTGGCAGAGAGTTCCAGAGACCCACCACTCTCTGTGTGAAAAAAGTCCTTCTCATCTCGGTCCTAAAGGATTTCCCCCTTATCCTTAAGCTGTGACCCCTTGTCCTGGACCTCCCCAACATCGGGAACAATCTTCCTGCATCTAGCCTGTCCAACCCCTTAAGAATTTTATACGTTTCTATAAGATCCCCTCTCAATCTCCTAAATTCTAGAGAGTATAAACCGAGTCTATGCAGTCTTTGTTCATTAGACAGTCCTGACATCCCAGGAATCAGTCTGGTGAACCTTCTCTGCACTCCCTCTGTGGCAATAATGTCCTTCCTCAGATTTGGAGACCAGAACTGTACGCAATACTCTAGGTGTGGTCTCACCAAGACCCTATACAACTGAAGTAGAACCTCCCTGCTCCTATACTCAAATCCTTTTGCTATGAAAGCTAACATACCATTCGCTTTCTTCACTGCCTGCTGCACCTGCATGCCTACTTTCAATGACTGGTGTACCATGACACCCAGGTCGCGCTGCATCTCCCCTTTTCCTAATCGGCCTCCATTTAGATAATAGTCTGCTTTCCTATTTTTGCCACCAAAGTCGATAACCATCTTGGGCAATACAGCTCACCCCCTCCGTGACCCACTGGTCAACCTGAGGAGCACCTTCAGCAACAGACTGGTTCCACCGAGATGCAGCCCAGAACACCACAGGAGACTCCTCCCCCTTCAGTCGTGGAGTAGACTGAGCCTGGCTCCCCCCGTCTTTGCGCATCCCTCATCCCGGACTTTTCCACAACCATTCACTTTCATTTTGTGCAGTATTACATGCTGTGCTGTGCAATAACTGGTCACTTAAATGCCATTATTATTATAATGTATATTACATTTCCAATGCCTTGTAACTGTATCTTTTGACTGGTCGCAGACCAATTTCTCTCCGGGATAAATAAAGTTGTAATGTGTTCTATCTTGTGCGGGGACCGCTGGTCGGCATGGGCTCAGTGGGCCGAAGGGCCAGTTCTTGCGTGGGGGAGGGATAGGGATATTGCCTGGTTTCCAGCAACTAAGTTACAGAGAAAGGTTGAACAAGTTAGGTCTTTATTCTTTGGAGCGCAGAAGGTTAAGGGGGGACTTGATTGAGGTCTTTAAAATGATGAAAGGGATAGACAGAGTTGACGTGGATAAGCTTTTCCCATTGAGGGTAGGGAAGATTCAAACAAGAGAATTAAGGGACAGAAGTTTAGGGGTAACATGAGGGGGAACTTCTTTACTCAGAGAGTGGTGGCTGTGTGGAATGATCTTCCAGCAGAAGTGGTGGAGGCAGGATCGATTTTAATATTTAAAAGTAAAGTGGATAGGTATATGGACGGGAAGGGAATGGAGGGGTATGGTCTGAGTGCAGGTAGATGGGACTAGGGGAAAATAAATGGTCGGCACGGACTGGAAGGGCCGAGAAGGCCTGTTTCCGTGCTGTAATTGTTATATGGTTATATGATAGTTTCTACACCAAACGAAACTAAACTAAAGTTGTTTTTTATGCATATCAGAATCATAATAATACTTTATTAGCCAAGTATGTTTTGCAACATACGAGGAATTTGATTTGCCGTACAGTCATATCAATAAAAAGCAACAGAACACACTAATACATTTTAACATGAACATCCACCACAGTGACTCCTCCACATTCCTCACTGTGATGGAAGGCGGAATAAGGTTCAATCTCTTTCTTTTCTCGAGCGTTCCGTTGACGGGACAATCTTATTCCCGTAGCCGGCGGCGGGCCTCCTCGTCGGAGCGATCAAGCTCCTGCGTCGGGGGGGGGGGGGGGGGGGAATCTCAGCTCCCTCGCGCCGAGCGATCTACCCCGGGTCGGGGATAGTCGAACATTGTGCGGTTTTGGAGCTTCCCGACTCGGTCTCTCCCGAGACTGCCAGCTCCTCGGTGTTAAAGTCCGCAGGCCGAGGATGGAGCGTCGATCCCAGGCAAGGGATCGGCTCTGATGGTAAGTCGGAGCGACCGGAGATACGATCCGGAAAACAATCGCATCTCCGGGGAGGTCAGAGACTGAAAAAAAAGTTTCCCCCACCCAACCCCCCCCCCCCCGCCCGCCCCACCTCCCACATAAAACAAAGCAGAGAACATTAAGACAAACGTTTTAAACACACTAAAAATAAGACCAAAAAAAGAGGAAAAGGACAGACGGACTGTAGGCGAGGCTGCCATCGAAGCTCCAACTGGTTTGGCCTGGAGATCATAAGGTTAGCATTTCCCTTTAAAATGTTCCATTGTTTCTGGGCATTTGACACAAACAACATAAGGATTTTCTTTAAATAAATGTAAGATTAGTCAGAGGAACAGCGTGGAAAATAAATCTGTGAACATCGCTAGCACACACAATGTCTTGAATGAATTAGCCATCTATTTCCACCAATAGATACTGCGATTCACTTGGTTAGAATCTGATGCAAGTCAAGTCAAGTTTATTCGTCACGTACACATACGGGATGTGCAGTGAAATGAAAAGTGGCCGTGCTCGCGGACTTTGTGCAAACAAACGAACAAACAAAACAGCCAACAAACTACAAACAGAATCACATGTTCTTTTTTATATTAAATATTGTGGGCGGTATTGTGGTCCAGTAAGTTAGTAGAGTTAGTCCCTGGTGAGATAGGAGTTTAGTCCGAATGGCCTCTTGGAAGAAATTCCTTCTCATCCTCTCCGTTCTCACAGCATGGCAATGGAGGCGTTTGCCTGACCGTAAGAGCTGGAACAGTCAGTTGCAGGGGTGGATGGGGTCCCCCATTATCTTGTTGGCTCTGGAGTTGCACCTCCTGATGTACAGTTCCTGCAGAGGGGCGAGAGAAGTCCCCATCGTGCGTTCGGCCGAACGCACTACTCTCTGCAGAGCCTTCTTGTCCTGGGCAGAGCAATTCCCAAACCAGATTGTGATGTTTCCGGACAAGATGCTTTCCACAGCCGCAGAGTGGAAACACTGGAGGATCCTCGGAGACACTCTGAATTTCCTCAATTGCCTGAGGTGGTAAAGGCGCTGCCTTGCCTTACTCACCAGTGCTGCAGCGTGCGATGTCCATGTCATATCCTCAGAGATGTGGACTCCCAGGTATTTAAAACAGCTCACCCTATCCACAGTATCCCCATTTATCCTCAATGGTGTGTACGTCCTCGGATGATGTGCCCTCCTAAAGTCCACGATCAGCTCCTTCGTTTTTTTGATGTTGAAGAGGACACACCAGAGTGCCAGTACGATACAATACAATACGATACGATAGGTAGAACCTTTTTATCCCAGGAAGGAAATTAGTCTGCCCACAGTCATAAAACACAAGATGCATGGAACATGAAATTAAAGGTGCAAGTTGGATAGGATTGGGGATGTATAAAGAATGGGGGGTGGGGGTGGGGAGTCAATCTACCCAATGACAGAAGGGATAGGAGTTGTACAGTTTGATAGCCACAGGGAATTAGGATCTCCTGTGGCGTTCTGTGCTGCATCTTGGTGGGACCAGTTGATGGAATGCAAGAAAATACAGTTTATCAGGATGCATCACAACTTGGTTTGGGAACTGTTCCGTCCAAGACCTCCCCTCTCCCATCGTGCAAAAGGTACAGAAGTGTGAAAACGCACAGCACCAGATTCAGGGACAGTTTCTTCCCAGCTGTTATCAGGCAACTGAACCATCCTACCCCATTCAGAGGGCAGTGCTGAACTACAATCTACCTCTTTGGCGACCCTCGGACCATCCTTGATCGGACTTTGCTGGCTTTACCTTGCACTAAACGTTATTCCCTTATCATGTATCTGTACACTGTAAACGGCTCGATTGTAATCATGCACTGTCTTTCCGCTGACAAAATGCTTTTCACTGTGCCTCAGTACACGTGACAATAAACTGAACTGAACTGAAACGGAACTGAACTGATACCACTGGCAGGGGGTTACACAAAAAGTTTAAAGACCAACTCCGCCAGGCGGAGGAGGGTGTCAGTGGACGGGTATGGGTTGCTCCTCTGGTCGAGGAAGTACCGGAGGGCTTTGAGACCATCCTGGTGGGGGATGGAGGTGTATAGTGACTGGACGTCCATGGTGAAGATGAGAGGATTGGGGCCTGGGGAATGGAATGCGTGGAGCCGACGGAGAGTGTCTGAGGTGTCACTGGCAGCTTGCTTGGGTTGGGCAATGCTTTTAGATATTAAGACAGAGAGATACAAGTAATTGCAGATGCTGGAATCACAAGCTTGTTGTTAACCTGGAAAGGGTGCAGAGAAGATTTACGAGGATATTGCCTGGCTATTACGTAGGGCCTGAGCTGTGGGGACAGGTTGAGCAGGTAGGACTCTATTCACTGGAGCACAAGAGGATGAGGGGTGATCTCATAGAGGTGTATAAGATCATGAGAGGAATAGATCGGGTAGATGCACTTTTATCCGGATTAGGTGAATCAAGAACCAGAGGACATAGGTGAGGGGGGAAATACTTCAAACAAACCTGGGAGGCAACTTTTTCACACAGAAGGTGGTAGGTATATGAAATCAGCTGCTGGAGGAGGTAGTTGAGGCAGGTACTATCGCGACGTTTAACAAACATGAAGACAAGTACATGGATAGGATAGGTTTAGGATGATATGGGCCAAACGCGGGCAGGTGGGACTTGGGTAGCTGGGACATGTTGGTCGGTGTGGGCAAGGGCCGAAAGCCCTGTTTCCACGCTGTGTGACTCTGTGACTCAAAACACAAAGTCCTAGGGACACAATGGGGTAGAGGGGAATCAGACAGTACCCTAGCATATGGAAGCCTGATTCCTGAGTCTGGTGGTGCGCATCGTCAAGCAAGAGGCCACGTGTCTTCTTAAAAATAGCTTTCCCATCTTGAGGCTTCACTCACACAGTTGCTGTCTCATCCAACAACTTTTTAGCTCCAGGTCCTTCAAGGCTCCAGTCTTTAGTTTGCTTTCATCAGTGGCTGGCCTGAATGGACTAATATGGAATTGAGGAACGTGATATTCAAAAATCCTCTCCCAGTGACGCAGACCCTAATGCAATGTGTCACATGGATTGGCACCGACCTGAACAGGATTTAGTGCGACATCTTCTTATCTCTGATGAGGAGAATCCCTTGAAGCTGACGGTAGAACAATCTTCCAAATATGAATGGCTGCAACAAATTTAAAAGCAATACAGACCCACCACTGATTTTCCTGTATACTTGCTTATTCATTGTTGTATACCGTTCAGTACAAGTATCACCATACATAAGCACTTAGATACCTAGAGTCATGGAGTGATACAGTGTGGAAACAGGCCCTTCGGCCCAACGAGCCCACATGTTCCAGCTACACTAGTCCCACCAGCCCACGTTTAGTCCATATCCCTGCAAACCTGTCCTACCCATGTACCTGTCTAACTGTTTCTTAAACGTTGGGATAGTCCCAGCCTCAACTACCTCCTCTGGCAGCTCGTTCCATACACCCACCACCCTTTGTGTGGAAAAGTTACCCCTCAGATTCCTATTAAATCTTTTCCTCTTCACCTTAAACCTATGTCCTCTGGTCCTTAATTCACCTACTCACCCGATCTATTCCTTTCATGATTTTGGACACCTCAATAAGATCATGCCTCATCCTCCTGCGCTCCAAGGAATAGAGACCCAGCCTACTCAATCTCTCCCTATAGCTCACACCCTCTAGTCCTGGCAACTTAGATAAGCATCTCAGATAGAGTACAAGTGTATAGCAGTAGTACACTGAGACAGTACACAGAGTCGCCACCATTATAAACCCACTGACTCCCACAGCTACCTGGACTACTCTTCCTCCCACCCTGCTTCCTGTAAGGACTCCATCCCCTATTCCCAATTCCTCCGTCTACGCCGCATCTGCTCCCAGGATGACGTGTTCCACACCAGGTCATCACAAATGTCTTCATTCTTCAGGGAACAGGGATTCCCCTCCCCCACTATAGATGAGGCTCGCACCAGGGTCTCCTCCATACCCCGCAACACTGCCCTCTCTCCCCATTCCCCCACTCACAACAAGGGCAGATTCCCCTGGTCCTCACCTTTCACCCCACCAGCCGGCACATACAACACATAGTCCTCCGCCAGTTTCGCCACCTCCAACATGACCCCACCACTCGCCACATCTTCCCATCTCCCCCCCGTCTGCCTTCCGCAAAGACCGCTCCCTCCGCAACTCCCTTGTCAATTCTTCCCTTCCCTCCCGCTCCACTCCTTCCCCAGGCACTTTCCCTTGCAACTGCAAAAGATGCTACACTTGTCCCTTTACCTCCCCCCTCCACTCCATTCAAGGACCCAAATAAGTCATTCCAGGTCCGACAGAGGTTCACCTGCACCTCCTCCAACCTCATCTACTGCATCCGCTGCTCTAGATGCCAGCTGATCTACATCGGTGAGACCAAGCGGAGGCTTGGCGATCGTTTCGCCGAACACCTCCGCTCGGTCCGCAATAACCAACCCGACCTCCCGGTGGCTCAGCACTTCAACTCCCCCTCCCATTCCGTATCCGACCTTTCTGTCCTGGGCCTCCTCCACGGCCAGAGTGATCAACACCGCAAGTTGGAGGAACAGCACCTAATATTCCGCTTGGGGAGTCTGCATCCTCTGGGCTTAAACATTGAATTTTCTCAATTCTGTTAACCCTTGCTGCCTCCTCCCCTTCCCACCTCTCCCTCAGCCCTCGGGCTTCTCCTCCTCCTTTTTCCTTTCTTCTCCCCACCTCCCCCCACCCCCCATCAGTCTGAAGAAGGGTTTCGGCCCGAAACGTTGCCTATCTCCTTCGCTCCACAGATGCTGCTGCACCCGCTGAGTTTCTCCAGCTTTTTGTGTACCCTCGATTTTCCAGCATCTGCAGTTCCTTCTTTAACACAGAGTCGCCAGTTTGGCCCCATTTCCAAGTCCCAGTTGTTGGAAGTGCATCTGACCATGAAGGTCTGTTGTCCTGGTGGCGTTGCAGGGTCGGCCTGGCCAAGCGTAGCCGCATGGGGCCCACGTGCTCGGCCTCTTGGAGCAGCATCCGGTCCAGTCGAGCCCCAGGCTGCTGCAGGGCCTCCAGCGGCCCACTCCCCCCGTCGAGGCCATGCGCTCCCTCCCGCAGCCCGCCTGCTCACCGGCCCTCCGGCTTCCTCCATCTATCGCGGCGAGTGAGATGGGTTCGCTCCACAGCCTCTCTAGACGAACCGACAGAGGGCATGGCCTTGTCGGGTCCGGGATAGCTGCCCACAAAGTCAGCCGTGGAAGTCGTCTATGGGAACGGATCTGCTGGCTCCAGCCAGACCTGAGTTCCAGAGCTCCAGCCGCAGGGGGCAGATCCGACCCGACCTGCCGACCGGCTGCGGAGGTCCCGATGAAGTCGAGATCAGCAGCCTCACCCAGCCTGGGCACCACATTTTCAGGGGAACTTTATCCGGATTACAGGGGGGTGGGACCGCCAGTTGCCGAAAAATCGGTGGTGGACCTGTAATTTATTCTGATAGGTAATATTCCTCATGGAGGAAATGTCCACTACTACACCAGTCAATGCCTTGTACAGAATTGTCTGCACATTTTGTATTTGGGATTGTCCTATCCAAACATCAAAGCTAGTCCACACCATCAGTTTCTTGATGCTACTATAAAGGGCCTGTCCCACCAGCATGCAACTCTGTGCGATGAGCGCGACCTAATGTGGTCGCTTGAGCCGTCCGGCGTCGCGGGGCCGGTCCCACTTCGATCACCGGAGTGCGGATTGTGCGCAATTGTGTGGAGTTCGTCCCGACATCGCGCGCCGCTCTGAAAAACTGACCGTGTTCAAAAATTCCGCGCGGCAACGGCTTGTCAGCTTGCAGTCGCCTCGACACATTACACATCGTCTCGACGGCGTGCAGTGCAGGATAGCTACAAGAGAGATACACTATCGAGTTCCTCCCTGGCGCACTCAGAACACCTTAAGATATTGAAGATAGACACAAAATGCCAGAGTAACTCAGCGGGACAGGCAGCATCTCCGGAGAGAAGGAATGCACGACATGATATTGAGTTTAGTTTAGATATACAGTGTGGAAACAGGCCTATCGGCCACCGAGTCCGCGCCGACCAGCGATCCCTGCACATTAACACCATCCTACAAGCACCAGGGGCAATGTATAATTATACCAAAGCCAATTAACCTACGAATCTGTACGTCTTTGGAGTGCGGGAGGAAACTAGAGCACCCGGAGAAAACCTATGCGGTTACAGGGAGATCGTGCAAACTCCGTACAGACAGCACCCGTAGTCAGGATGGATCCCGGGTGTCTGGCGCTGTGAGGCAGCAACTCTACCGCTGTGCCACCGTGCCATCCTTCTATGTTCTGTGATCTATCTCTGTTACTTGTTGGGCCAATTCAGTGGGCAGTTGAGAGTTAACTGTGGCACCGAAGTCATGTGAAGACAAGAATCCATAAATAAGTGGTAGATGTTCTTCCTGAAGCATCTCAGTGAACGGGTTAGTTTTTTTTTTGCAATACAACAGCTTCATTGATTTTCATTAATGCCAGTTCTATGTTTATTATGGTTTAGTTTAGTTTAATTTATAGATACAGCGCGGAAACCGAGTCCGCGCCGACCAGCGATCCGCGCTGACCAGCGATCCCCGCTCATTAACACCATCGTGCACATACTCGGGACAGTTTTACATTCAGACCAAGCCCGTACGTCTTTGCAGTGTGGCAGGAAGGAGTGTGGAGGACCCGGAGAAAACTGATGTAGGGCATGGGGAGAACCTGCAAACACCATACAGACAGCACCTGCGGTCAGGATTGAACCAGGTCTGCCATGCTGTAATGCTGAACCAGGTCTGCGATGGGTTCAATCCTGACCTCGGGTGCTGTCTGTAAGGGGTGTGCACACATTTCCTTGTGACCACGTGGGTTTTCTCCGGGTGCTCTGGCTTCATCCCACACTCCAAAGAGTTGCAGGTTTGCAGGTTAATTGGTTACTGTAAATGGCCCCTTGTCTGTAGAATAGAACTAGTGAGTGTGGATAGCTGGCCGGCGCAGACTCGGTGGGCTGGAGGGCATGTTTCCACGCTGTAACTCTGAAACAAGTTGAAAATGCAGACTGTGACCCTCTGACTAGGAGGCGGTCACAGTGGCGCAGCGGTAGAGTCGCTGCCTTACAGCGTTTGCAGCGCCGGAGACCCGGGTTCAATCCCGCCTACGGGCGCTGTCTGTACAGAGGCTGTACGTTCTCCCCGTGACCTGCGTGGGTTTCCTCCAAGATCTCCGGTTTCCTCCCACACTCCAAAGACGGACAACACAGGTTTGTAGGCAAATTGGCTTGGTAAATGTAAAAAAATACCCCTAGTGTGTGTAGGATAGTGTTAATCAAAGATCCTATAGCGGAGCAAGATAGACCACTGCTGCTAAATGCAATGGGCTGACGTGTAGTACGCAACGAAACGGAACGTGGGCCTTTTTTTCATCCATTTCCGTAATCGGACCCGACCCGACCCGACTCACGTTGTAATCAATGTTGCGGGGGAACAGTTTGTGTTAATAAATTAAAATTCTGAAAATGAGGAGAAGATTTTTACCAAATAACGTTTATTTTTACGAGGATGTTTCCGTAACCGGCTTCCGTCTCCGCACTAGTATCCTATGGGATCTTTGGTGCAGAGACGGAAGCTGGTAATGGAAATGGGGCCGAAAATTACCCATCACCGTACTACGTCTTTTTCATCAAGTGGACTATCTTGCTCGCCATAGGATGTTTGGTGTTAATGTGCGGGGATCGCTGGTCGGCGAGGACTCGGTGGGCTGTTTCGCGCTGTATCTGTAAACTAAACTCTAAACTAGACTGACCAGAGGCATATTTTTATTAATTGGGGGGCAAAAGACAACCCCACGAGTAGTTGCGATGCTGAAAGCAGGAAAACGTTTGTCATGGAAATGCCACAATCGTGGATCAATGGAGCAGTCCATTATTATAAAGAAACCTAATTGTGCCACAGTTCCACCGAAGATGTGCAGATGCCATTAAAAGTGAATTTAATATCTCAACTAAGTTAACATTAGCAGCACTCCATGCCTGTCCCTGCCCTCAAGGGACATCGTTACATGAAGCAACAGTTCCCACTTTATACAATCAGTGGATCAACAGACAGAGAGCTGCCTGAAAGTAGAGACAAAATGCTGCTGGGCTTATTATTAATGTGTGGGGAAACTCTCCCTGTCAGTGGGCTTATTACTAATGTGTGGGAAAGAACTGCAGATGCCGGTTTACATCGAAGATCGACACAAAATGCTGGAGTAAGGAATGGGCGACGTTTCGGGTCGAAACCCTTCTTCAGGGGAGGGGGCTGGACAAAGATAGTATGGAGTCGGGGACAGTGAGACTGGTGAGAGAACTGGGAAAGGGGAGGGGATGGAGAGGGAAAGCAAGGGCTATCTGAAAAGTAGATTGCACAGGGAATCCGCACGCACTATTTCTGCCTGTCTTCTCAAGATAATCCTGTTAAAAAATCGGTTGGCGGATAACCTTATTTGGGTCAATTTGTCACAATGGAAAGATTAAGATCAGGAATCCAAACCTCATGGCCTAGACGTGACGTTTTCAGTGATTGATGACTCAAGCTGCAGAACAAACAATAAACGGGTGGGAAGCTACAGGCGACTGTTGTGAATCCTCACCTCGATATTGCAGGGCCCCTGAAACAAGCAGATAATCAGACGATTCATCCCAAACAAGTCGCAGCTGCCCTTTCTCGTGAAATTTAACAAAAAATTGGGTTTTTTAAAGAATACTTTAACAAATTCCAACTGGGTCATCTATACTGTGTATATAAGGCACGCAGGAAATTATTGATTCAGGTTTTAAAGAATCATATAGAGTCAAACAGCATGGAAACAGGCCCTACGGCCCAACTTACCCATTCCGACTAACATGTCCCATCCACACTAGTCCCACCTGCCTGTGTTTGGCCCACATCCCTCTAAACCTCTCCTATCACAAGATGGTGCCAAAGCTAGGTGACTCTCTGCTTGCTAGTCCCAGAAGTGGATCAGCTCTTGTTCGTTACAGTCACGGTGGCGCAGCGGTAGAGTTGCTGCCTTACAGCGAATGCATCGCCGGAGACCTGGGTTCGATCCCGACTACGGGTGCTGTCTGTAAGGAGTTTGTATGTTCTCCCCGTGACCTGTGTAGGTTTTCTCCAGGATCTCCGGTTTCCTCCCACATTCCAAAGACGTACAGGTATGTAGGCTCATTGGCTTGGTATCATTGTTAATTGCCCCTAGTATAATTGGGTAGATTGGATAAGAATGGAAAAAGAGGATTGTTCCCCTTATAATATAGGAGCGATCCTTCTTTCCCCGATGAAACTGAACAATATAATATATAAGAAGAATCCAATTATTCACAGTATAATACTAATTTCGAATCAAATAAAATTATCTTTAAAATTAAGAAAATTATCGCTTCTTTCTCCGATAACTAATAATCCCTCATTCAAACCATCCACTATTGATAAAACGTTTATCCATTGGGAAAGATTAGGAATTAAAACAATGGGAGATATGTATGATATGGAAAACTTTTATCATTCCAACAATTACAACTAAAATATAATTTGAAAAGTAATCAATATTTCAAATATCTTCAAATTCAAGATTATTTGAAGAAATATATACAAGGATATCAAACCCTAACCCCAGATTTATTGGAGGAAGGAATGAATAGCAAGGCAGAATCAAGCAATTTAATATCTTACTTATATAATATAATTTTAAATATACAAACACCAACGACAGAGACAATTAGAAGGGACTGGGAACAAGAATTATTGATAAAAATTCCTAATGATAGATGGGAAAAAAATCTATTATATGTAAATAAATGTTCAATTAATGTAAGACATAACCTAATTCAATTTAAAATTTTACATAGATTATATTATTCGAAAACTAGATTGAATAAAATATTCCCAAATGTTTCCCCCATCTGTGACAAATGTCTAACTCAAAATGTCACTATAGCACATTCCTTTGTCTCATGTATAAAACTGTATACATTTTGGAATGAAATTTTTGGAATTTTTACAAAACTATTTAACACAAAATTGAACCCCAATACAGAACTGATTACCTTTGGATCAATGGAAGAGGGAAGTAAACTAACTATATTCCAAGAAGCTTTTCTTAAATACAGTCTAATAACAGCAAAAAGACTTATACTCAAATTTTGGAAAAACGCAATCATGCCAACATTCAAAATGTGGATGTCAAATATGTCGTAAACGCTACATCTTGAAGAAATGAGATTCCTCCTACTAGGCAAAGTAGACCAATTCTCAAAGACTTGGTCTCCTTTTATCAACTTTTTACAAGCATATGGTGCAACATAATATAACCTCAGGAATTAAATGGTTTAGAACCGGGTGACGGATGGGTAAAGATACGAAATAGGTAGATCTCTCCTCATCTCTCTTTTCTTTACTTTCTCCTTCTATTTCAATCTTTTCAGCTTCTCATCTCTGTCCTTTATTTCACTTGCTATCCGTTTCCACTCGCTTGTCTATCTATTCCCACACTCTTTATTTATTTTTTCTCTCACTGTTCGTTTATTATTAAATCAAAAATACAAAGTTGTACAAGAATGGAAATATGTATGTATGTATTGGGTACTCAAGTACCACACTATTGTACTTACTTCTAGCAAAAAAAATCAAAAATCAAAAATAAAATTGCCCCTAGTATGTGGGTATGTTACAATACTTACCTTCAGCGGAGCTGCAGTTCTGCCACTGGCCGTGTGCGCGACTTTGGTGCCTTTGGGGGGGGGGGGGGGGGGGGATTAAAATGCCATTTTCTCCTGCCTGTCTGAGATATATTTTCTCGGGTTGCTACCCTGATGCTAAAAAATTTCGACTTGCGTTCTCAGAGGTTTTACAAAAAAAATACTGGAGTAAATTTAAAGGCTTCTGCAGTGATGTCCCAGTTAGTGCACTTGATGTTTTTGCTTGTTCCTGCATTCCTGCTGCATTGTATCTCAAGTTGATTTGTGTTACTGGATAGAACGCAAAACATGACGCAAAAGCCCAGAGAGTCTGCAGGGTGATTATGTGAATGAGATGAAATGATTGCATTAGAGGGTTTGGACTGGTATCAGGGCTGACATTTGATGCGGCCCAAGAGTTGAAAAGATGCTGCTGATGCCACGGAATTTCAGCAGTAAACATGTCCCTGATGAGTGCCACACTCTGAGAGGGAACCATTCACAAAGCACAAGGAACTGCGGATGCTGGTTTACAAGTCACAAAGTACTGGAATAACTCAACGGATCAGGCAGCATCTCTGGAGAACATGGGTGGGTGACGTTTCAGGTCGGGACTCTTCTTCAGTCTCGATCTGCCTCAATGACAAGGATGTCCTTCCCGAAATTAGTTTTGGTCTCCTAATTTGAGGAAGGACATCTTTGTGATTGAGGCAATGCAGTGTAGGTTCACATGATTGATCCCTGGGATGGCGGGACTGTCACATGAGGAAAGATTGAAAAGACTATGCATGTATTCACTGGAGTTTAGAAGGATGATGGGGGCTCTAATAGAAACATATAAAATTATAAAAGGACTGGACAAGCTAGATGCAGGAAAATTGTTCCCAATGTTGGACGAGTCCAGAACCAGGGGCCACAGTCTTAGAAGTCATTTAAGACTGAGGTGAGAAAAAACGTTTTCACCCAGAGAGTTGTGACTTTGTGGAATTCCCTGCCACAGAGGGCAGTGGAGGCCAAGTCACTGGATGGATTTAAGAGAGAGTTAGATGGAGCTTTAGGGGCTAGTGGAATCAAGGGATATGGGGAGAAGGCAGGCACGGGTTATTGATTGGTGGATACAGGTGAGAGGGGCGATTGTCGATAGGCAGATGGTTAAGCAATATTGTGAGCATTTTTGGGCACCATATCTGAGGAAGAATGTACTGGCTCTGGAGAGGGTCCAGAGGAGGTTTATGATAATGATCCCAGGAATGAGTGGATTAACATAAGATGAGCGTTTGTCAGCACTGGGCCTGTACTCACTGCAGATTAGAAGAATGAGCGGGGACCTCATTGAAACTTACAGAATAGTGCAAGGCTTGGATAGAGTGAATGTGGAGAGGATGTTTCCACTAGTGGGAGAGGTCATAGCCTCAGAATTGAAGGACGTTCTTTTAGGAAAGAGATGAAGAGACATTTCTTTAGTCAGAGGGTGGTGAATCTGTGGAATTCATTACCACAGAAGGCTGTGGAGGCCAAGTCAATGGATATTTTTAAGGCAGAGATAGATAGATTCTTGATTAGTACGGGTGTCAGAGGTTATGGGGACAAGGCAGGAGAATGGGGTTGAGAGGGAGAGATAGATCGCTCCGGTTGAATGGCGAAGTCGACTTGATGGGCCGAATGGTCTAATTGCAAATGACCTTATGAGCAAAGGCCAGAGATCAAAAGACAAAAGGTGTGAATTGTGAAGCCAGAGGAAGGAATATAAACAGAGAGAGTTTGAAAACAGAGATAGACATAAAACGTTGGAGTAACTCAGCTGGTCAGGCAGCATCTCTGTAGAGAAGAATGGGTAACGTTTCGGGTCAAGACCCTACTTCAGACTGGACGTCATGGGAAATGGAAACAAGAAATATAGACGATGATGTAGAGAGTTAATGAACACATGAATGAAAGATATACTAAAAAGTACCGATGATAAAGGAAACGGGCCATTGTTAGCTGTTTGTGGGGTGAAAATGAGAAGCTGGTGCGACTTGGGTGGGGAAGGGATAGAGAGAGAAGGAATGCCATTTATTGTCATTTGAACACAAGTTCAAACTAAATTACGTTTCTGCAGTCATAATTTCAAACAACAAAAAAACCAAAACGCACAATTAACACAAATCCACACGAACATCCATCACAGTGAATCCCCAAACACCTCCTCACTGTGACGGAAGGCAAACGTCCTATCTCTTCCCTGTTCTCTGTTCTCATTCTTCTCCCGCAGTCAAACTGCTACATCGAGCTGATCGGGGCTCTTGATGTTAGAGGCCCCGGTGGGCGATGGTAAGTCCCGCGGCCGTTTAAGTCGCGCCGGACGATGTAAGGCCCTGCTCCGGGTCGATTTCAACCCCTTGGATTCGTGCGGACGAAGTTTGCCGTTGCGGGAGCTCCAAAAAGGAGTCTCCCACCAGGGACCTGGGAGGTCCTGATGTTACCGTCCACAGGGCCTGCAGCCGGAGACTCCGAAGTCGGGTCACAGCCGCGCGCCGCCACAGCGCTCCGCACTCCGAAGTCGGCCAGCACCGCGATGGTGAGTCCGCAGGCTCCGCGACTGGAGCCCCAGGACGATTCCGGTTGGAGGCCGCCGACGTTAGACCCAAAGACAACGGAGACTCGACAAGGAAAAAGTCGGGACCCCGTACAGGGAAGAGATTTAAAAGTTCCCCGCCACCACCCCACTACCCCCCGCCACCCACATATTCACAGATAAATATAATGTAAAAACTAAAACCAAGACATCCACTTAACAGACAAAAAGGGGAAAAAAAGACAGACGGACTGCAGAGGCTGCTGCTGCGAGGTGCCGCCATCTTACTTCAGAGAGAGAGGGAATGTCGGGGTTACTTGAAGTTGGAGAAATCAATATTCATACCACTGGGCTGTAAGCTGCCCAAGCGAAATATGAGATGCTGTTCCAAAACAAACTCTGAATCCAATTGCCAAGAACGGTTTGGTTTGGTATCAATTCTGCCAGCTGATACCAATTTAATGCTACGTTATAGATATCAAAAAAATATTTCCTGTTTTAAAAAAACCAAGCAGGGGCTCTGCTTCAGTCCATTCGTCGGTATATGGGATGGTTTTTTAAACCAATATGTAGAAGCACCAACTAGAGGACAGGCCATCCTAGAAGAAAACGGACTCAAAAAGATTCTTTAGATATGTAAAAGGAAAAGATTAGTGAAGACAAATCTACAATCAGAGACAGGTGAATTAATAATGGGAAACTAATACACCAATTTTTTCGGCGACTGCTGGCATCATATCAGAGTTGCCAAAAGATTTTGAACATTTCAAAATCCAGATCGACCAAAATAACGTTGCGACACGTGAGGAAGCCCGCGCGTCAATACGTCATCACATTTTCGGTGACCTGATACATCCGTCAATGATGCCGGAAGTCGCCGAAAAAATGTGCCAAGTGGGACAGGCTCTTGAGGAAGACACAAACAATCTCCTAGAAATACTTGGGGACCGAGGATCTGGTGGGAGGGAGGAACTGAAGGAAATCCGCATTAGTCAGGAAATAGTGTTAGGTTAACTGTTGGGACTGAAGGCCGATAAATCCCCACGGGCCCAGAGTACTCAAGGAGGTGGCCACAGAAATCGTGGATGCATTGGTGATCATTTTCCCATGTTCTTACATCAGCAGTGGGGAAGATGCTTGAGTCGATAGTTAAAGATGTTATAACAGCGTATTTGGAAAGCAGTGATGGGATCGGTCCAAGTCAGCATGAATTAATGAAGTTTGCCACTCGGGGCGCCGCATTGAAGGCAGCCTCTGCCTACAGCCTGTCTGTTTTTCAATCTTTTTTTATTTTTAATCAGTTATAAAGTTTGTGTTTCTTTAGTTTACCCTATGTGGGGGAGGGGGGTTGGGTAAGGGGGAAATCATTTCCCAGTCACTGCCTGGCGAGGATGCGACTATTCTCCGAGTCTATAGACAATAGGTGCCGGAGTAGGCCATTCTGCCCTTCGAGCCAGCACAGCCATTCAATGTGATCATGGCTGATCATCCCACAATCAGTACCCCGTTCCTGCCTTCTCCCCATATCCCCTGACTCCGCTATCTTTAAGAGCCCTATCTAGCTCTCTCTTGAAAGCATCCAGAGAACCTGCCTTCACCGCCCTCTGAGGCAGAGGATTCCACAGACTCACCACTCTCTGTGAGAAACAGTGTTTCCTTGTCTCCGTTCTAAATGGCTTACTCCTTATTCTTAAACTGTGGCCCCTGGTTCTGGACTCCCCCAACATCGGGAACATGTTTCCTGCTTCTAGCGTGTCCAAACCATTAACAATCTTATATGTTTCAATAAGATTCCCTCTCATCCTTCTAAACTCCAGAGTGTACAAGCCGAGCCGCTCCATTCTCTCAGCATATGACAGTCCCGCCATCCCGGGAAATAACCTTGTAAACCTACGCTGCACTCCCTCAATAGCAAGAATGGCCTTCCTCAAGTTAGGAGACCAAAACTGCACACAAAGGAAGTAACGATGCATCGCGGAGTCCTGGGGCCCTTTGCCGAGGGCCGCCAGCGTTGAATCTTCGCCCGGCGCGGCTTGTGGACTTCGGGAGCCGCGGATTCCGGTAGGAGGTGGCCCTACTCGGATGTCCAGGCTGCTGAGGGCGTCCTCCAGTTCCAACGTCGGACTTCCATCACCCCGGCAAGCGGGCCTGAACATCGGGCCACCCATAGCGGCGACAGTGGGCAGTTCGGGGACCCCCCCCCCCCCCCTCCGAGGAAAGACATTATTGCCATAGAGGGGGTACAGAGAAGATTCACCAGGCTGATTCCTGGGATGACAGGACTTTCATATGAGGAAAGACTGCATAGACTCGGCTTGTACTCGCTGGAATTTAGAAGATTGAGGGGGGATCTTATAGAAACTTACAAAATTCTTAAGGGGTTGGACAAGCTAGATGCTGGAAGATTGTTCCCGATGTTGGGGGAGTCCAGAACAAGGGGTCACAGTCTAAGGATAAGGGGGAATTCCTTTAGGACCGAGATGAGGAAAACATTCTTTACACAGAGAATGGTGAGTCTCTGGAATTCTCTGCCACAGAAGGTAGTTGAGGCCAGTTCATTGGCTATATTTAAGAGGGCGTTAGATGTGGCACTTGTGGCTAAAGGGATCAGGGGGTATGGAGAGAAGGCAGGTACAGGATACTGAGTTGGATGATCGGCCATGATCACATGGAATGGCGGTGCAGGCTCGAAGGGCCGAATGGCCTACTCCTGCACCTATTTTTCTATGTTTCTATGTTTCTATGACCACGGGAGGACAGCAGAGGAGGATGACTGAATTTTGGAGCCTTCCCTCACAGTGGGAAACTTTGATCCTGCTGTGTGGGGATGTCTGTGTTAAAGACTTTGTGTTCTGTGCTCTTTATGGCTGTATGGTGACCACACATTTCACTGTACCAATTGGTACATGTGACAAATAAACAAATGTATCTTGTATGCTTGACTAATCTTCTGGAAATTTTTGAGGATGTAACAAGTAGAATGGATAATGGAGAGCCAGTGGACTTGTTGTATCTGGACATTCAAAAAGCTTTTGACAATGTCCCACAATAGAGATTAGCGTGCAGAATTAAAGTACATGGTATTATGGGTAAGGTATTGACATGGATAGTGAACTGGGTGGGAGACAGGAAGCAAAGAGTAGGAATTAATGGGTCCTTTTCAGAATGGCAGGCAGTGACTAATGGGGTGCAGCAAGGCTCGGTGCTGGGACCCTAGTTATTTACAATATGTACTAGACTAAGTGGGACCCGTTGGGTCCCATGTTCCCCAACACAATATTCCACCTCTCCACCAATTCCAATATTGGTGGCCAGTGGGGGGGGGGGGGGGGGGGGGGCTTTCTGGAGCGCTAGTATGGGTGTTGTGGGCTGAAGGGACTGGTTTCCAGAGGGCTAGTATGGACATTGTAGGCCAAATGGATTCTTGGGGTGTCAGCTCAGTCACTCAAGCCTGATGTGCTGGCAGCTCACTCACTCACAGCTGGTGGGCGAGCAGTTGACTCATGGCTATTCCTTGAAATTCCATTTCAAGCAGGGTGCAAGGCCACCAAATTCAAGTGCAGTTTCATACCATTTCATGCAGTGTGCAAGGCCAGACAACTCAAATGCAGTTTCATACCATTTCATGCAGGGTGCAAGGCAACCACATTCAAATGCAGTTTCATACCATTTCAACCAGGGTGAAACCACCATTAAACCACCATAAAACCACACAAAACACCACACTCACAGTTCAGTAGACATTCAATGTGTTCAGTTGATTCACAGCTCAGACAGAGTCGTGACCTCTCCCTCCCCCATCTTGCAGAGACTGAGCCACACCCATACTTCCAGGTTTTATAAACCCTCCCGCATCCCACCGGAAGGGGCATGGCCTTCATGGCGTGATTGACAGGTTGTTTGTGGTGATAACTGCTTTGAAATGCTGCACTGCAAATGGTTGTTGGTGGTGGTGGTTTCAAAGCAGTTACCACCACCAACAACCGTTTGCAGTGCAGCACTTCAAAGCGACCATATTTTCATTTTCAAACCACATTAAGGGCACTCACAGTTGAGTTGACATGTGTTCAGTGTTATTCACAGCTCAGAGAGACGTGACCCTCTTGCTTCCTCCATCTTGCAGAGACTGAATGAGGCACAACAATTCTGGGTTTTAGAGTCCCTTCCCCCTCCATCCAGCAGGGGCAGCAGAGAGAGAATGTCAACATTTTTTAAACATTAATAATTCTTTTATTTTTCATCGATGGGAAAATTCCTCTTGTCCTGCGCAGCAGAGGGGGGCTCTGAGTAAGTTGGCCAAAAATCACAGCCGTAAGTGGCAGTAGTTTTTCAAAAATCATGAAACAGAAAAACAGGAAGTGGTCAAGATTAACGTTTTAGACGAGGGTGTTTAAATGTGACATCTCCAAGTTTGCAGCTGACACAAAGTTAGGCGGCAGTGTGAGCCGCGATGAGGATGATATGAGGCTGCATGGTGACTTGGAGAGGTTGAGTGGGTGGGCAGATGCAGTATAATGTGGATATAATGAGGTTATCCACTTTGGTGGCAAGAACAGGAAGGCAGATTATTATCTGAATGGTGTCAGATTGGGAAAAGGCGAGGTATAACCTGGGTGTGCTCGTTTATCATTACTGAAAGTAAGTATGCAGGTACAACAGGCAGTGAAGAAAGGTTGGCCTTTATTGTGAGAGGATTTGAGTTTAGGAGCAAGGAGGTCCTACTGCAGTTGTACAGGGCCCTGGTGAGACTGCACTTGGAGTATTGTGCGCAGTTTTGGTCTCCTAATTTGAGGATGGACATTATTGCTATTGAGGGATTTTACCAGATTAATTCCCGGGATGGCGGGACTGACATATGATGAAAGAATGGGTTGACTGGGCTTATATTCACTGGAATTTAGAAGGATGAGAGGGGATCTTTTAGAAACATAAAACATTCTTAAAGGATTGGACAGGCTAGATGCAGTAAAAATGTTCTCGGTGTTGGGGGAGTCCAGAACCAGGGGTCCCAGTTTACGAATAAGGGGGAGGCCATTTAGGACTGAGATGAGGAAAAACAGAGAGTTGTGAATCTGTGGAATACTCTGCCACAGAAGGCAGTGGAGGCCAATTCACTGGATGTTTTCAAGAGAGAGTTAGTTTTAGCTCTTAGGGCTAAAGGAATCAAGGGATATGGGAAAGAGCAGGAACGGGATAGTGGGTGAGTGGCCAGATGCATGGCAGATGCAATATAATGTGGATATAATATGGTTATCCACTTCAGATCCACTAGATGATCAGACATGATCATATTGAATGGCGGTGTTGGCTCGAAGGGCCAAATGGCCTACTCCTGCACCTATTTTTCTATGTTTCTATGTTTTTATGATACAGCATGGAAAATTTGGCCCATACCTGCCCACACTGACCAATACGTCCAACCTATACTGCCCGCATTTGGCCAATATCTCTCTAAACTCATGTACTAATATTATAATCTTTATAATATTATACAGATTGAAAATGAGGAAAGTACCCATTTTCCAAGAGCAGTTAAACATGATGTTGGGCTGAGCATGGATTAATGATCCAAATGAGTCAAGTAGCAAAAC
Organism: Raja brachyura; assembly: GCA_963514005.1. The sequence goes on along the minus strand of OY740790.1, from coordinate 3,776,532 downwards.
TAATGCAGGATATACGAATGTATGTAGCTTACAATACAGCTTACAATGTAAAATTAAAACCAGAGACACAGAGACACAACAGATGATAATGAAAACAACCCAAGGTCCCCACGAGCCAAGGTGAACTTGGACCAGTGCCAGGATTAGCCAGACTGAAGATAAAACTAATAATGCTGCTAGAAATGTGCTGTTTTTTAACGAGCGGGTTAATAATATTAAGGCGATGCATATTAAATAGGATCGGATGTAAAAAGAATGATCTGATCATAACAAAAAGGCCCCCTCGCTACAAAGAGGAGATAAAATTTGCAAGTAAGGATCGGGGCATTGTTCTCATTAGCCTCGAATTAATTGGTAGAGAAGAACTGTGCATTTTTAATTACCCGACTGATTCATTTGAAACAAAGACTGCTTGCGCTGGGAATGAATGATTGTCGACGCCCATTGTGGTGTGGTATGGTACTCTATTTGTAAAGGTGATGTTTCAGGTTCAGACCCTTCTTCAGACTCCCTCTCCAGAGATTCTATTCCTTTTCTCCATCGATGCTGCCTGATCCGCTGTTACTCCAGCATTTTGTGTCTATCTTTGGTTTGAACAAACATCTGCAGTTCCTTCCGTCACATGCTGAAGGAGATGTCCTTACCTGAGGTCATACAGTAGATTCAAGTCCAGAGGACATCGGTTCAAGGTGAAGGAGGAAAGATTTAATAGGAACCTGAGGGGTAACCTGTTCACACAAAGGGTGGCGGGTGTATGGAACAAGCTGCCAGAGGAGATGGTTGAGGCAGGGATTATCCCGACGTTTAAGAAACAGTTAGACAGGATAGGGTGTGAAGAAGGGTTTCGGCCCGAAACGTTGCCCATCTCCTTCGCTCCTTAGATGCTGCTGCACCCGCTGAGTTTCTCCAGCTTTTCGTGTACCCTAGACAGGATAGGACAGGTTTGGAGGGATGTGGACCAAGCGCAGGCAGGTGGGACCAGTGTTGGTGATATGGGCCAAGCGCAGGCAGGTGGGACCAGTGTTGGAGGGATATGGACCACCGCAGGCTGGTGGGACCAGTGTTGGAGGGATATGGACCAAGCGCAGGCAGGTGGGACCAGTGTTGGAGGGATATGGACCACCGCAGGCAGGTGGGACCAGTGTTGGAGGGATATGGACCACCGCAGGCAGGTGGGACCAGTGTTGGTGATATGGGCCAAGCGCAGGCAGGTGGGACCAGTGTTAGAGGGATATGGACCACCGCAGGCTGGTGGGACCAGTGTTGGAGGGATATGGACCAAGCGCAGGCAGGTGGGACCAGTGTTGGAGGGATATGGACCACCGCAGGCAGGTGGGACCAGTGTTGGAGGGATATGGACCACCGCAGGCAGGTGGGACCAGTGTTGGAGGGATATGGGACAAGCGCAGGCAGGTGGGACCAGTGTTGGAGGGATATGGGCCAAGCGCAGGCAGGTGGGACCAGTGTTGGAGGGATATGGGCCAAGCGCAGGCAGGTGGGACCAGTGTTGGAGGGATATGGACCACCGCAGGCAGGTGGTACCAGTGTTGGAGGGATATGGACCAAGTGCAGGCAGGAGTCCTGCTTGAGGACCCGTTACAACCGATAAGGACCTTGCCAGTACTCTGAACAACAATCCCTTCAGTGGAACGAAGGTGTTATCAACTGACAAGAACATGGACTGTACTATGAACAATGATAGAGACTGCCCAGCTTACACCCCAGCGGTGTGAACATTGACTTCTCCAACTTCAGGTAGCCCTTGCTTTCCCTCTCTCTCCATCCCTCCCCTTTCCCAGTTCACTGACCAGTCTGACCTGCCCCTGATTAAATTTTATCTCCGTTAGCTTTGTTGTCACCTTCTCCCACCTAACAATGATCTAGTCTACATTTTCCTTGATCTACACCCCCTTTGATGTCGTCTGAAGAAGGGTCCCGACCTGAAACATCACCCATTCCTTCTCTCCAGAGATGCTGCCTGTCTTGCTGAGTTACTCCAGCATTTTGTGTCTATCTTCGGTTTAAACCAGCATCTGCATGCACTGCACTGTGAACAAGAGTTCCTTCTGATACAAAGGTGCGATCAATTGACAAGTAGCCAGACAGTACTATAAACTGTGAACAATGATTCCTTCCATGGTATGAAGGTGTTATCAACTGATAAGAAACAAGACATTATTGTGAACAATAATCCCACAAGGTGCTCTGGAAACATAGAAACATAAAAAATAGCTGCAGGAGGAGGCCATTCAGCCCTTCGAGCCAGCACCGCCATTCATTGTGATCATGGCTGATCGTCCCCTATCAATAACCCGTGCCTGCCTTCTCCCCATATCCCTTGACTCCACTAGCCCCTAGAGCTCTATCTAACTCTCTCTTCAATCCATCCAGTGATTTGTCCTCCACTGCCCTCTGTGGCAGGGAATTCCATAAATTCACAACTCTCTGGGTGAAACAGTTTTTTCTCACCTCAGTCTTAAATGGCCTCCCCTTTATTCTAAGACTGTGGCCCCTAGTTCTGGGCTCACCCAACATTGGGAACATTTTTCCTGCATCTAGCTTGTCCAGTCCTTTTATAATTTTATATGTTTCTATAAGAACCCCCTCGTCCTTCTAAACTCCAGTGAATACAAGCCTAGTCTTTTCAATCTTTCCTCATATGACAGTCCCGCCATCCCAGGGATCAATCTCGTGAACCTACGCTGCACTGCCTTATTCACAAGGACGTCCTTCCTCAAATTAGGAGACCAAACCTGTACACAATACTCCAGATGTGGTCTCACCAGAGCCCTATACAACTGCAGAAGAACCTCTCTACTCCTATACTGAAATCCTCTTGTTATGAAGGCCAACATTCCATTAGCTTTCTTCACTGCCTGCTGTACCTGCACGCCAACTTTCAGTGACTGGTGTACAAGGACACCCAGGTCTCGCTGCACCTTCCCCTTACCTAATCTAACCCCATTGAGATAATAATCTGCCCCCTTGTTTTTGCCGCCAAAGTGGATAACCTCACATTTATCTATATTATACTGCATCTGCCAAGCATCTGCCCACTCACTCAACCTGTCCAGGTCCCCCTGCAACCTCCTAACATCCTCTTCACAGTTCACATTGCCACCCAGCTTTGTGTCATCCGCAAACCTGCTAGTGTTGCTCCTAATTCCCTCTTCCAAATCATTTATATATATGGTAAACAGTTGCGGCCCCAACACCGAGCCTTGCGGCACTTCACTCGCCACCGCCTGCCACTCTGAAAAGGACCCGTTCACTCCTACTCTTTGCTTCCTGTCTGCCAACAAATTTTCTATCCATGTCAACACCCTACCCCCAATACCATGTGCTCTAATTTTAGTCACCAGTCTCCCGTGCGGGACCTTATCAAAGGCTTTCTGAAAGTCTAGATACACTACATCCACTGGCACCCCTTCGTCCATTTTACTTGTCACATCCTCAAACAATTCCAGAAGATTAGTCAAGCATGATTTCCCTTTCATAAATCCATGTTGACTTGGACTAATCCTTTTGGACATCCACTGGACATCCTGGACATCCTGGTCAGCCGGTACAGACAAGGAATCCTGTTTTTCAGCAGTGTCTTCTGTGTGAATGTTGTTAGTTGAGTGTCCAGTGTCCAGTTATTGTTTAATCTGTAGTCTTTCAGTCATAACAGCGTTTGACAGCACTGGGCCTCTGCTCGCTGGAGTTTAGCAGGTTGAGGGGGGACCTCATTGAATCTTGCAGAATAATGAAAGCCATAGGCAGAGTGGATGTGGAGAGGATGTTTCCACTGGTGGGCATGTCTAGGACCAGAGGTCACGGCTTCAGAATTAAAGGGCGCTCGTTTAGAAAGGAGGTGAGGAGGAAATTCTTTGGTGGTGAATCTGTGGAACTCATTGCCGCAGAGGGCTGTGGGGGCCAAGTCAATAGAGGCAGAGATAGACAAATTCTTGATTGGAACGGGTGGCAAGGGTATGGGTAGAAGGCAGGAGAATGGGGTTAGGAGGAAGAGATAGATCAGCCATGATTGAATGACAGAGTGGACTCAATGGGCCGAATGGCCTAATTCTACTCCTATAACTTGTGAAGTTGCAAACTTGTAACTCCACAGTTGTTCTTGTTTTGGTAGTTATGATGTGGTCAGTGTTTAGTTAAAGCCTGCAGATATTTCAATGCTTTGCTCTGATGCTGTGAATACAAAGCTGCAAACACTGCTAATGGGCTGGGCAAATCATTGAGTGATCCTGCAGAAGTATATACAATTATGAAGTCAAGCCAAGTTTATTCGTCACATACACATACGAGATGTGCAGTGAAATGGAAAGTGGTGATGCTTGTGGACTTTGCAAAAAACTACAAAACAGAATGGAACAGAATCAGTAATTACATATTTGTTGGATAACAATATAAAAAGACACAAATTAGTACAGTAGAGTTAGTCCCTGGTGAGATAGGAGTTTACAGTCCGAATGGCCTCTGGGAAGAAATTCCTTCTCATCCTCTTCGTTCTCACAGCGCGGCAACGGAGGCGTTTGCCTGACCGTAAGAGCTGGAACAGTCCGTTGCAGGGGTGGAAGGGGTCTCCCATTATCTCATTGGCTCTGGATCTGCACCTCCTGATGTATAGTTCCTGCAGAGGGGGCGAGAGAAGTTCCCATAGTGCGTTCGGCCGAACGCACTACTCTCGGCAGAGCCTTCTTGTCCTGGGCAGAGCAATTCCCAAACCAAATCGTGATGTTTCCGGACAAGATGCTTTCCACAGCCGCAGAGTGGAAGCACTGGAGGATCCTCGGAGACACTCTGAATTTCCTCAGTTGCCTGAGGTGGTAAAGGCGCTGCCTTGCCTTACTCACGAGTGCTGCAGCGTGCGATGTCCATGTCAGGTCCTCAGAGATGTGGACTCCCAGGTATTTAAAACAGCTCACCCTATCCACAGTAGCCCCATTTATCCTCAATGGTGTGTACGTCCTCGGATGATGTGCCCTCCTAAAGTCCACAATCAGCTCCTTAGTTTTTGTGACATTCAAGAGGAGGCTGTTGTCCTGACACCAGAGTGCCAGATCAGCTACCTCCACCGGTAGGCCTTCACATCGTTGTCTGAGATCAGGCCCACCACCACCACAGTGTCATCAGCAAACTTGATTATAGAGTTGGAGCTGAACCTAGCCACACAGATATTGGAGGTTCCATTGAAGGGATCTACAAGAGTCGCTGCCTCAAAAAGACAGCCAGCATCATCAGAGACCCACACCACACTGACCACACTCTCATTTCACCCCTGCCATCAGGATGAAGGTACAGGAGCCTGAAAACCGTGACGCCCAGGTTCATGTGCCTACGAACGAACTGCAGATGCTGGTTTACACCGAAGATAGACACAAAATGCTGGAGTAACTCAGCAGGACAGGCAGCATCCCTGGATAGAAGGAATGGGTGATGTTTTGGTTTGAGACCCTTCTTCAGACCCGAAATGTCACCCATTCCTTCTATCCAAATATGCTGCCTGTCCCGCTGAGTTAAGGGCCTGTCCTACCAGCATCCGACTCCATGCGATGAGCGTGATCAAACTAGAAGCGGGGGCCGCGCGGAGGTCGGGTGATCCCCTGTACAGGGCCGTTCCCAACAGCATGTGCCTGCATGCGACAAGCGTGACCAAACTGGCAGCGAGGGCCGCGCGGAGGTTAGGTGAGTGGCGCAACGCGGCGCAAAGTGAGGCGAACTTGGAGCGAAGTCTTAAAGGTAAGTTCGCCAGGACAGAGAGGGACACACACAGAGAGGGGCACAGAGGCACACACAGAGAGGGCCATGGAGCCACACACAGAGAGGGTCACGGAGGCACCTACAGAGAGGGTCACGGAGGCACGACGTCGAGACGGTGTGTAATGCGTTGAGGCAACTGCGAGCCGACAAGCCGTTGCCGCGCGGAATTTTTGAACATAGTCAGTTTTTCGGAGCCCCGCGAGATGTCGGGACGAACTCCGCACAATTCCGCACGGCTCCGGCGATCACGGCCCTGCGACACCGGACGGCTCAAGCGACCACGTTAGGTCGCGCTCATCGCATAGAGTTGCATGCTGGTGGGACAGGCCCTTTACTCCAGCATTTGGTATCTATCACCAGAATTGCACATCCTGGTCAGCCTGTACAGACAAGGAATCCTGTTTTTCAGCAGTGTCTTCTGTGTGAATGTTGTTAGTTAGTGTCCAGTGTCTTTTGTCCGCTGGTTATGTTTAATCTGTAGTCTTTCAGTCATTACAGCGTTTGACAGCACTGGGCCTCTACTCGCTAGAGTTTAGAAGGTTGAGGTGGGGAACCTCATTGAAACTGGCAGAATAATGAAAGGCATCGATAGAGTGGATGTGGAAAGGATGTTTCCACTGGTCTATCAAGAGCAGCTTCTTCCCAGCAATCATCAGGCTCCTGAACACTTTTCAACATTAACCTTAACTCCGAACTTTTAAATTCTGTTTAGAGAAACAGCGTAGAAACAGGCCCTTTAGTAGGTATGTTACAAAACTTACCTTTAGCGGTGCTGCAGTTCTGCCGCTGGCCGTGTGCGCGACTTTGGCGCCTTTAAGGGGGGGGGGTTAAAATGCGGTTTTCCCCATGCAATCCGGAGCTTTCTGTTGTCGGAGTGCGATCTATTTCTGGAGATGCGTTCCGAATGCCGGTAAGTCCATTTTTTTTATAAATAGCCCGACTACTTCATCACTGCAGTAAAATAAAAATTAGCTCCCAATGCCATGAACGCTGACAACGGGGACGGATTTTACATAGGGGACAGGTAAGTGAAAGCTGTTTATTTTTACATATAAACTTGCTTTTTTAGGGGACTTTAATCAATATTTCATGTTGCGAAATGGGTTTAAATTCACCGCAACCGCAACGTTCCAATCCATCGCGTTCCAGAAAATCCCACTCGCAAGCTGTTTAAAATGCCCACTAATTTACAGGCATTAAACACTGAATTCCCTCAATTTGGCCTATAAATTAATGACCATCAGATTTAAAAATCATGTTTTATTGTGAATTATTGTGTGACTGTTAATTGGACACTTAGGCTTTAAATTTTTTTAAATTTTTTTCTTAAGAAATGGATAAATGTTTAGATCTAGTAATTGAATTTTGTAATTAGCTACAATTGGGTAACTAACTAATTATATGCTTTAATTTCAGGTCATCCAAGCAAGATTGTTTCATATTTGTTTCAGAATGCTTCAATCTATAATAACTGAAAATTTCTTTAAGTTCTCTTAATTTTTAAGGAAGTTATGGGCTTTTGACTGTCCTCGATCACAACTTTTGTGTTAAGTCAATAGAAAAGCAATAGGAAGCAAGATGCTAATTTCCGAGTATGAAAATGGCCATAACCTTTTTAATACTGAAGATATGAAAGTGAATTAGGTGTCAAATTAAACTTCTTTTTATGCTTTATCTGATGGGATAAATTGCAGACTTGATTTTTAAATTCATTAATTTTAATTTTAATTTTTTTAAATTTTGTAACATTACTACCTTTGACCCATGCTGACCAGCGATCGCCTGTTCACACTAGTTCTGTGATCCCACTTTCTTATCCACACCAGGGGCATCTAATAAGCAGCAGCTAATTAACCCGCACGTCTTTGGGATGTGGGAGGAAGCCGGAGCACCCAAGGGAAACTCACGCGGTCACAGGGAGTATGGGCAAACTCCACACAGACAGCACCCAAGGTCAGCATCGAACTTGGGCCTCTGGCGCCGTGAGGCAGTGGCTCAACCAGCTGACTCACTGCGCTGCCGGTGCGTTTTGAAAGGCTTGGCGCACTGTTGGCAGAAAATCCATAACAATCTGAGAATAAAGATGTGCACACCATTCTCATCAGGGCTTTGCACTTAACCTGAATCACAGCAGGGTGATGGTGTCTAAAGTAATTGGTCTCATAAACTTGCACCAAATAATTCTTCCAAATAAATCGACTGGGCTTGCAGGTACAAAAGTTTATTATATTCACACTTATTTAAACATGTCACAACCTGAAGAAGGCAGATGGTCTGTGTGAAGCAAAATGGTGACGTTTACAGTATAGATTTTTTAATAGATTCAAGATTTTACAAATATGACGCAGAAACAGGCCCTTCAGCCCACCGAGGCCATGCTGACCAGTGATTCCCATACACAAGCACTATCCTAGACATTTGGGACATTTATCATCTTACTGAAGCCAATCAACCTACAAACCTGCACGTCTTTGGAGTGTGGGAGGAAACCGGAACACCCAGAGAAAACCCACGTGGTCACGGGGAGAACGTACAAACTCTGTACAGACAGCACCCATAGCCAGGATCAAACCCGGGTCTCTGGCGCTGTAAGGCAACGACACTACCGCTGCGCCACCGTGGCACTCCACACAGACAGCACCCAAGGTTTGAAGGTATATTTGAATACTCACCCTTATTTAAACATTTCACAACCTGGAGAAGGCCGATGGTATGAGTAGAGTCAAATGTTGAAATTAAATCAGATATTACCACAAAAACGCTGCTTTGAAGATAGACTTCGGTGTAAACCAACTTATTTGGAGTAACTCAGCGGGACAGGTAGCATCTCTGGAGAGAAGGAATGGGTGACGTTTCGGGTTGAGACCCTTCTTAAGATTGACAGTCAAGGGAGAGGGAGACAAGAGATGTGGAAGGATTAAGGTGTGAAAATGACAGATCAAAGCAGAGTTTGTACGTTCTCCCCGTGGCCTGCGTGGGTTTTCACTGGGATCTCTGGTTTCCTCTCATACTCCAAAAACGCACAGGTTTGTAGGTTAATTGACTTGGTAATAATGGTGAACTGTCCGTGTTGTGTGTAGGGCAGTGTGCATTGTCGGGGATCGCTGGTCTGGGCGGACCTGATGGGCCGAGGTGCCGTGTCCGTGCTGTATCTCTAAACTAAATGTGCCGAGATACAGTGGAAAACGTTGTTTGTGTACGACCCAGTCAAATCATACTACACATGAGTCCAATCATGCCACACACAAGTACAAAGAGAAAAGACAGCGAGCGTGCAGATATATATAGTAACTAGAAGCTGCAGAAAACAAGGAGTACTGGAATTAGTTGGGAACTGGAAGGAACGTCAGAACGCTGGAAGAAGTCAGTCTATCTTTGTTTTCAGTCAAGTGGCAGTGTAATTAGAAGTGCCACATTATTTAATTGTAATTTTATAGCAGTAGTATCAAGTCCCAAAGTGCTGCACAGAAGCAGGGTCTCGACCCGAAACGTCACCCATTCCTTCTCTCCAGAGATGCTGCCTGTCCCACTGAGTCACTCCAGCATTTTGTGCCTGTCTTCGGTGTAAACCAGCATCTAGCAGTTCCTTCCTACGCATTATTTGATTATTATGTGACCTGGGGTCTTTCGTGAGAACGACACCCAACAAAGCTACGGAGAGGCCTAATGAACCATCGTGGCCTAAACATCCATCAGGCGAGAATGAAATGCTCGGAGAAGGAGAAAGAGGTGCAGCGAGCGCACAGGCCTTGAACCTGGTGAGACGCAGGAGGAGCCCGGCCGGGAGTCACCCCACAGAGCCCAGTCCCTCCACGCACTAGAGTCTCCCAACCCCTGCAGAGTGGTTACTAAGATGGCTGATCCGTGGGCGGTTGCTGCTGGGACGCAAGTCGGGGCCTGATCAACCCCGGCTGGGTCGCCTGGGCGAGGTTGTCTGATGTTGTGAGACCCGAAACACCCAATGACCCCAGGTCACATCACTGAGGATGCGTCCCAGCGCATCTAGAAGATGTATATTTTTCACGATTAGTACGGGTGTCAGGGGTTATGGGGAGAAGGCAGGAGAATGGGGTTGGGAGGGAGAGATAGATCAGCCATGATTGAATGGCGGAGTAGACCTGATGGGCTGAATGTAGGTACGTTACAAAACTTACCTTTAGCGGTGCTCCAGTTCTGCCGCTGGCCGTGTGCGCGATTTTGGCGCCTTTAAGGGGGGGGCGGGTTTAAAATGCGGGTTTCTCCATGCAATCCGGAGCTTTCTGTTGTCGGAGTGCGAGCTATTTTTTGAGATGCGTTCCGACTGCCGGTAAGTCAGTTTTTTTAAAATAAAAAGCCCGACTACTTCATCACTGCAGTAAAATAAAAATTAGCTCCTAATGCTGTGAACGCCGACAACGGGGACGGATTTTACGTAGGGACAGGTAAGTGAAAGCTGTTTATTTTTACATATAAACTTGCTTTTTTAGGGGACTTTAATCAATATTTCATGTTGCGAAACGGTGATTTAGTCCCCATACGAACCGGCAGAAAATTTCCTGCCGATATTGGGTTTAAATTCACCGCAACCGCAACGATCCAATACATCGCGTTCCAGAAAATCCCACTCGCAAGCTGTTTAAAATGCCCTCTAATTTACAGGCATTAAACACTGAATTCCCTCAATTTGGCCAATAAATTAATGACAATTAGATTTAAAAATCATGTTATATTGTGAATTATTGTGTAACTGTTAATTGGACACTTAGGCTTTAAATTTTGTTTTATTTTTTTCTTAAGAAATGGATAAATGTTTAGATCTAGTAATTGAATTTTGTAATTGGCTACAATTGGGTAACTAACTTATTATATGCTTTAATTTCAGGTCATCCAAGTAAGATTGTTTCATATTTGTTTCAGAATACTTCAATCTATAATAACTGAAAATTTCTTTCAGTTCTCTTAATTTTTAAGGAAGTTATGGGCTTTTGACTGTCCTCGATCACAGCGTTTGTGTTAAGTCAATGGAAAAGCAATAGGGAACAAGATGCTAATTTCCGAGTATGAAAATGGCCCTAACTTTTTTAATACTGAAGATATGAAAGTGAATTAGGTGTCAAATTAAACTTATTTTTATGCTTTATCTGATGGGATAAATTGCAGACTTGATTTTTAAAATCTCAAAATTTTGTAACATTGCTACTGAATGGCCTAATTCTGCTCCTAGCCCTTATGACCTTCTCACTTATGATTATCCCACCCAAGGTGGAACTGAGGCTGACGGTAGAATGGTTCAATCGTTCCTTCATTGTCACGTGTAGCAGGTACAGTAACATTTTTGCATACACACCAACAAGACTATCACCATTCAGAAGCACCATCCTCCGGTCAGTGCAGAACAGCCCACTGAGTCCATATACAGGAGTCACCATGTTGGGGCCATGTTACAGTCCCAGCTACAGCTGGTCACAAAGGCCCGTTGCAGCCATCACCTCCATACCGGTGGTCCTGTGAAGCATTGTCCCTCTCCTCGCCCGGTCCCCTTCAGCCCTTGTTCCCGGGGTGAGGGGACCCCCCCCACCCCGGTTCTGCTTACGGGGCCATTTGTCCAGTGTCCGTCGATGTCTGCCTCCACCCCCCCTCTCCCATTGTGCAGAGGTGAGCAGGGGCTGCCCTCTATGGCAGCTTCCCAGCTCCGCGCCGGTGTGAGCCACGACCGCTGTGGGGCACGCAAGGCGTGTGTCTGACAAGAGATGTCGAGAGGCAGAAAATGCTGCGGAGGGAATTTCCAGAGCCTGAAGTCTTGTGCGCGACAGCTCAGACTGTGTGCGTTGTGGAGAGAAAGAGCCAACACAGCACAGATACAGGCCCTTCGGCCCAACTTGGCCATGCTGACCAACATCCTGAAGTAGTCCCATCACTCCACGTATGGCCAATATCCTTCTAAATCTTTTCTGTGATGGGGTGGGGCTGATGTGGATGGGGCATCTTGGTCAGCATGGGCAAGTTGGGCTAAAGTCATATCATCATGTCGCACAGAAACAGGCCCTTCGGCCCAACTTGCCCATACCAACCAAGATGTCCTATCTACAGTAGTCCCACCTGCCTGCATTTGGCCCGTATCCCTCTAAATCTTTCCTAGTGGTGAGTCTCTGGAATTCGCTGCCAGAAAAGGTAGTTGAGGCCAGTTCATTGGCTATATTGAAGAGGGAGTTAGATGTGGCCCTTGTGGCTAAAGGGATCAGGGGGTATGGAGAGAAGGCAGGTACGGGATACTGAGTTGGATGATCAGCCATGATCATATTGAATGGTGGTGCAGGCTTGAAGGGCCGAATGGCGTACTCCTGCACCTATTTTCTATGTTTCTATGATGGGGTGGGACTGAAATAGATGGGGCATCTTGGTTGGCATGGACAAGTTGGGCCGAAGGGCCTGTTTCTGTGCTGTATGACTCTACGACTCTGTAGATTGGTTACTTCTTACCAACCAATTGTAGTGCCTGTTAGTGGAAGCTCCGCCTACTATGCGGTTTATATTATCAGAAGACTGCTTAAGTAACTCTCACACACTCAGGCGATACTCTCACAATGTAAAGATCTGTTTGACGATGAGCTTGGAAAGCTGCCCCTCAAATACAATATCGCCGTGAATCCCAAAATCACTCCTGTGGTCTGAGCTCCACACCGTGTTCCGCATGCCATGCTTGACAGAGTACACAATGAGCTCCAGCGGATGGTTTCCCTGGGTGTCATAGCTACAGTTAGACCACCAGGGGCGCTGGGGAGATGGCAGCCTTGCCGACAGTCTGTTCGTATTTTCTTTCTTTTGTTATTTTTAACATTTGTGAAAAGTTTGTTTTAATGTTCTTCGGTTTGTTTTATGTTGGGGGGGAGGGGAGGGGGGGGATCGGGGGAAACTTTTTTTCCAGGTACTTACCTTCCTGGAGATGTGATCAATTTTCGGATCACATTCTCCGGAATCTGCGGCCTACCATCGCTGGAGCTGGAAGCTGCCTCGGACTGTCGTGAGCCCCACCGCGGGGCGTGGACTTAACATCGGAGCTGATCCCTTGCCTGGGATCGCTCACACCGCAACCACCGCAGAATCACCATCAAGGGCTCGCAGCCTTCGGGAGAGGCTGAGTCGGGAGCTCCAACGCGGCAGAAGGTTCGACCAGCCCCGACGCGAGGTTCGATCGTCCAGCGCGGGGGAGCTGACATCCCCCCGATGCAGGGGGTGATGGCCTAAACGCGGAGGGCCCGAACGCCACCAGCTACGGGAGTCAAGACCGTCCCGTCAACGGGGCTCGAGGCCCACGACCGAGGAAGAACTAAGGGAAGGACTTGAACTTTATTTCGCCTTCCATCACAGTGAGGAATGTGGAGGAGTCACTGTGGTGGATGTTCATGTTAAAATGTGTTTTCGAGTGACCTGTTACTTTTAATTGTATGACTGACCTGGCTAATGAAATTCCTCGTATGTTGCAAAACATACTTGGCGAATAAAGTGTGATTCTGATTCTGATTACTGACACATCTGACTGGGTTTCTACTATGGTGGTTGCAACAAAGAAAAAACAAGGATGAAATCCGAATCTGCATCCACCCCAGAGACCTAAACACAGCAATCAAACGGCCACACTACCCTATGCGAACGATAGAGGAAGTTACCCCTCAAATAGGCAACGCATCCGTGTTTTCCATTCTGGATGGCAAAAGCTCATTTTGGCAGATCCCGTTGGACCCGGACTAGTCCAACCTCACTACGTTCGGCACCCCCTTTCAGCCGTTACAAATTCCTGAGAATGCCCTTTGGCATCAACTCTGCCAGCGAGGTTTTCAAGCGCACAATGGAACAACTGTTTGCAGGGTATCCATGTGCCATCATTGTTGTTGACATTCTCGTTTACGGATGTGACTTGGCTGAGCATGGCACCAATCTGAAGAGAGTACTGGACCGTGCCAAAGATATCCAGCTCAAACTCAATTGCCTGAAATGTAAGTTTCGGGTCCTGGAAGTTACCTATGTTGGGCATGTTTTCACAAGTGATCGTCCCATCCAAAACTACTGCCATCAACGTGTTGCCGGTTCCTACTGATGTTACGAGTCTACAAAGGTTCCTTGGACTGGTCAACTACCTGGGGAAATTTATTCCCAACCCCAGCGACATATCTGCCCCTCCTGCGGGAACTGACACACAAAGACACTGCATGGTCCTGGTATCTGCAATACCAAAGAGATTTTGCTATCCTCAAGTTGGCCAGCACACCCAAGCTCGCCCACTTCACTTTAGAGTTGCCAGTGACACTCACATGTGATGCGTCCGAGTATGAACTTGGCGCTGCCTGCGTACAGACCACCACCAACGGCGACTACAAGCCTGTTGCATACGCCTCCCGCACACTGACCGACACTGAATAACGTTACGCCCAAATTGAAAAAGGGTTACTTGCAGTGGTTTTCACCTGCACACAATTCAAAGACTTTATTTTTGGAAAATCTGTATAGACACAGACCACCAGCCGCTGGTCACTTTCTTGAACAAGCCCATTCACACCGCTCTGGCTCGCGATCCGCCCACACTTCCTGGTTCGCAACGAACTGGTGTTATAGGACAGGATTATAGACAAGGCAGTTGGCACAGCCATTCTCCGGGACAGTACTTCGACAGGGGCCACCCCAGTGTGGAGGCAACCTTACAACGGGCACAGAGCATGGTTTACTGGCCTGGCATGACCAAGTACATACGTGACAAAACTGAAGTCTGCGCCGTCTGCAAAAGCCTGACGCACACCAGCAGAAGCAGCCCTTACTGCCGCACCCGGTTCCTCCTCTACCGTGGTCCACCGACATATTCGAATGGCATGGGAAACACTATCTGGTTCTTGTCGACTCATATTCGGGCTGGTTTGACATCGATCAACTCCAAACCATCACATCTGAAGCAATCATTTAAGTACGTTACAAAACTTACCTTGAGCGGTGCTGCAGTTCTGCCGCTGGCCGTGTTCGCAACTTTGGCGCCTTTAAGGGGGGGGCGGGGTTGTAATGCGGGTTTCTCCATGCAATCCGGAGCTTTCTGTCGTCGGAGTGGGAGCTATTTTTGGAGATGTGTTATGAATTTACGTAGGGGACAGGTAAGTGAAAGCTGTTTATTTTTTACATATAAACCTGCTTTTTTAGGGGACTTTAATTAATATTTCATGTTGCGAAACGGTGATTTAGCCCCCATATGAACTGTCAGAATTTTTCCTGCTGATATAGGGTTTAAATTCACTGCAACCGCAACGTTCCAATACAGCGCGTTCCATAAAATCCCACTCGCAAGCTGTTTAAAATGCCCATTAATTTACAGGCATTAAACACTGAATTCCTTCAATTTGGCCTATAAATTAATGACAATTAGATTTAAAAATCATGTTATATTGTGAATTATTGTGTGACTGTTAATTGGACACTTAGGCTTTAAATTTGTTTTTAATTTTTTCTTAAGAAATTGATAAATGTTTAGATCTAGTAATTGAATTTTGTAATTAGCTACAATTGGGTAACTGACTAATTATATGCTTTAATTTCAGGTCATCCAAGTAAGATTGTTTCATATTTGCTTCAGAATATTTCAATCTATAATAACTGAAAATTTCTTTCAGTTCTCTTAATTTTTAAGGAAGTTACGGGCTTTTGACTGCCCTCGATCACAACTTTTGTGACAAGTCAATAGAAAAGCAATAGGAAGCAAGTTGCTAATTTCCGAGTATGAAAATTGCCGTAACTTTTTTAATACTGAAGATATGAAAGTGAATTAGGTGTCAAATTAAACTTCTTTTTATGCTTTATCTGATGGGATAAATTGCAGACTTGATTTTCAAAATCTCAAAATTTTGTAACATTGCTAAACCATCCAGAAGTTGTCACGCCATTTCTCCGTGCACGGTTCCCCTGCACGCCTCACATCCGACAACAGCAGTCAGTTCACCAGTCAGCTCTTCAAAGACTTCGCACAACGATGGGACTTTCGACGTATCACCAGCAGCTGTGAGTTTCCGCAGTCCAACGGATTCGCTGAACGGGCCGTCCGAAGCGCAAAACGATTAACGGAGCGTTCTTGTCTTGCCAAATCTGACGTCTACCTGGACCTACTCAACTTGAGGAACATTGCCAGGGATCCCATCCTGGGTTCTCCAGCCCAACGACTGATGTCTGGCCAAACCCGTGCTGCCCTGCCTGTACCCCAGCAGCTGTTGCAGCCACAGGTCCGTTCACCTCCCGCAGTCCAGAAACAACTCCAAATGAAGCGTGATGCACCAAAACGATCTTTTGACAAGTCCAGTAAGCCACTTAAACCTCTCTCCAGTGGACAGGTTGTTCGCCTCCAGACCAACAAGGGCAATGGCCATCTGGGTCACATCCACGGCCCCGCCAACGAACCACGCTCTTACCTGGTAAGCGTGGACGGAGGCATCAATAGACGCAACCATCAACATCGCCTTCCTGTGAAGGAACCACGTCCTGCTGCTCCGTATCCTGAGGTCACACGTTTTGCCATTCTCCCACTGCCGGGCTGGCTGGCTTCTCACAGACTGTGCCCCCCCCCGCGGCCTCTCCACGGCGTTCCGCGCCCTGCTCGCCTACTTCACCACCTCCACTCGCCGGGCCTCAGGTGCCGTCCCCGGTCACTTCCCCGATGAAAGGAGGAGGCGCGGATTTATACCGCACGCGCGCCGGACGGGTACGGGGATTTTGTGTAACCATCTATGCGTCTCCATGTGCGTCATTAGCGTTTCGGCTAATGTATTCTTTAGCCACCTTGTGTCTATGCTTTATTTTGTTTCTACAAGGAAAGATATAGATTGGTTACTTTCTACCAACCAATTGTAGAAGCTGCGCCTACTATGCAGTTAATTTTATCAGAAGTCTGCTTAAGTAATTAGTCTTAGTAGCTGCTAGCCGACTGTAACACTAGGTAGACCAATGCTCCTTCTTCTTCTGTCGTGTGTCTTTTAGACCTGCAGCTTTAGGCGAGCCAGGCCAACGTGTCATTGTCCAGGTCAATCAGACCTCGTTCACCATTCGGTGGCCGGTGTTTGGGGCAACTGGTGACTATGTGCTCCACTGTCTATGTTGGGTCCCCACACTCGCATGAGGCGCTGTCCACGAGGCCCCAACCTCTTCATCGCTGCTCCATAGAGTAGCAATGTTACAAAACTTTGAGATTTAAAAAATCAAGTCTGCAATTTATCCCACCAGATAAAGCATAAAAAGAAGTTTAATTTGACACCTAATTCACTTTCATATCTTCAGTATTACGAAAGTTAATACCATTTTCATACTCGGAAATTAGCATCTTGTTCCCCATTGCCTTTCAATTGACTTAACTCAAAAGCTGTGATCTAGAACCATTAAAAGCCCATAACTTTCTTAAAAATTAAGAGAACTCAATGAAATTTCCAGTTATTATAGATTGAAGCATTCTGAAACAAATATTAAACAATCTTACTTGGATGACCCTGAAATTAAAGCATATAATTAGTTAGTTATCTAATTGTAGCTAATTACAAAATTCAATGAGTAGATCTAAACATCTATCCATTTCTTAAGAAAAGATAAACTTTTTTAAAATTGCCTAAGTGTCCAAATAACATTCACACAATAATCCACAATATAACATAATTTTTAAATCTCATTTTCATGAATTTCTGGGCCAAATGGAAGG